>CAUYQG010111038.1:0-51726 GCA_963574415.1 Tarsius wallacei | reverse complement strand
TCAGCCTGTAATCCCGTGTTTTGGGAGGCCGAGGTGAGTGGATTCCCTGAATCCGCGTGTTCGAGACCCGCCTGGGCAATTTGGCGAGACCTCATCTCTACAATAAATCAAAAAATTAGCTGGGCGTGGTAGCGTGCGCCTATTGTTCCAGCTACTTGGAAGGCTGAGGCAGAAGGATTGCTGGAGCCCAGCAGGTCGAGGCTGCGGTGGCCACTGCACTCCAGTCTGGGCGACAGAGTGAGACTCCAACTCAAAAAAAAAAAAAAAAAGACTTGATGCCTGCATCAAAAGGTAGGTATTTGACCACAAATGACTTGCAAGAAGAATTAGCACCCTATACAAGGGACAAACAAGGAGAAACAATAATTCATTCAAATGGCAGTATTGCTTCTATTTAGACACAGTATTCCACAACTACCTTTGTTTATTGTCATGCTCTTTCAGGCTATAACTGTCACTGCTTTTTGGCTTTACATATTGAAATACAGTGTTTTTCATTGTGATCGAGAACTGGGGTGGGGGAAGGATAGAGATTTAGTGAGCTATGATACATTTTGCATTGTAATGTCTCTTTGGTTTGTTGTGTTTTGTCAAAGATGTGTCTGGCATCTATTGTTTTTTATTATTTCCAGCTGTCCTAATTATTTCTCTCATTTGAGTTTAATTCAGCTTTCAAAGAGGAGCTGGCTTGCCAGGTGGTTATTATTTTTTTAAAACTCTTTCAGCTCTAATTAAAAAGATGTCCAAAGAAAGTCATTGTTTCAGCATTTACTTGTAACATATTTATGGCCCCATTGAAGAGAGGAGTCACATATTCCTAATGCTGATTTCTATTGTTTGCACTGCCACCCACGCCCTCAGAGATAAGAAATAGGCACAGCCTTTTAGAACGTGTGTGAATTTCTTCTTAAAAGAAAAAAAAAAATCTGTGTTCTTCACTGGAAAGAAATGTTATGGACAAATGTTGTATATGAATACACCTTTAAAAAGTAATCCAAATTAGCATTCATTGCTGCTTAAACTTTTGGTTTCCATGAGCTAGGTTTTATTTGGGTTAGATTTTAATAACTGAAATATTAAAGTTGGTGGGAAAAAAGACTAGATCAAAGGAGAATATGAGGCCAAGTTTCCCTCCATAGGGTTTGTTGGGTCAGTTATTTATTTATCTTTGGGAAATAAAATAAATAAATACATTTTCTCATTACTAAGTACAGGGCAATTATAATCTATTCTGTGATTTCCTTTGGGAGAGGCAGAGCCCTGCATTCATAGGTGTTTTGCATCTTGATTCCATCAACCTTTTCTTCAAACTTGCTTCACTGCAGAAGGGACCTGGGTGATCTCCGTCCCACATGGAGCCATCCTCCTCATCCTTTGCCACGTGCCCTCCATGTCCCTTCAGGTCTTCCTTGGCTACTCTGTCGCGTTGAGGTATACCTCCGCCTTTTGCTCCAAATTTCAAGTCTCGTGGCTCAGTGGCAGATGGGACACACTGAGGAGACACATGTGTCACTACAGACAGTCCCAGACCTAGGATGGTTCGACTTACTATGGGTTTCTAGGGACATAACCCCATAGTCAGTAGAGGAGCCTCTGTACTTTGCAAGTCAGACCTCCAAGGTCTCCCAGAGGTCTTTGTATACGTCAGCATTCAATAATATAGTCAATAGCTCCTGGTGCCTCAGAGAGGGCAGGCCCTGGAAAGGCGTCTGCATTGTTTCTACTGGCCCCATTAGATGTGCCTACCAATTTATGCTGGGCACATAAAAAATCTGATGAAATTCCTTAACGCTCTCTGCCTGTCTTTCTCAATGTTCATGTATTAAAACTACTCAGTGACTGGAGGTAGTGTCTCATGCCTGTAATCCCAGAACTTTGGGAGGCAGAGGCAAGAGGATTGCCTGAGCCCAAGAGTTCAAGAATACCCCGAACAAATTGGTGAGACCCCATCTCTACAAGAAATCAAAAAATTCGCTGGGCATGGTGGCATGCACCTGTGGTTCCAGCTACTTGGAAGGCTGAGGCGGAAGGATCGCCTGAGCCCAGCCCAGCAGGTCGAGGCTGCAGTGGCCATGATCATGCCATTGCACTCTAGCCCAGGTGACAGAGTGAGACTCTGACTCAAAAAAACAAAACAAAACAGTTACTCAGCAAAAGGGAATTGTGTCAGCGTGGATATCTGCTGAGCTTTGGTGTTGTTCTTTGCAAATTGGGGATCTGATCCTGGGGTGTGCATGATGGTTCAGTAGTATGTGTGACAGTGCCCGTTACAGAGCAGGTTTCAGTAAATAGAAGTTCCCTTTCCTTCCTCCCCCAAGTAGTATTCCAACCCCAAATCATGTCTCCAGGATAGGCCAGTGGAGAAAGTATATGGTGTGTCCTTAGGTGTGAGAATGTTATTACATGAGGCTATAGCAGTGCCTGCTAGACTCATCTTTGGAAATGGAAGTCATGATTTAAAAATAACTTGCAAAAGTTTTCTAGGAACCCTGGGCAAAGACAGCCATTTTATTCTTTTATAAAAGAAACCTAAGGCTAGAGTTATGGACATGACCTTTTTCCTCCCTGAGGAATAGGAGGACAGCTTCTGAAAGAAGGAACACAATCCAGAACTGTCCTGGAGCCAGAACTGCGAACTATACTTTAGAAGTGGCCTAGATCTAGCTTAAGTCAACTCAGACACAAATAGAGTGCTACCCATGTCCCTTGCCACAAAGCCACCCCGAATCTCTTGACTCAGGCGCAGCACTGCCAGTGTATCCATGCACTGCCACGCTGCCCACCGGTCACAGCCTGCTGCAGCTGCTCACCGCATGAGCAGTGACCAGAACCGCCTCCCCTGTCCCCTTTGCTCCGTTGTAACCAAGGATGGTTCCATCCTGATTCATGGAGCGGCTCCTTAACTCAGGACCGAGAATCCTACCTGCCCTCCCTCAGTGAGCACCAGCTGGTGGTTATGGGAAAGGTCCGAGGTAAGTGGTTTCCCGTTGTCTTTAATTTCTAGGGGGACTTGGATCCTCTCTGTACTGAACAACTGGGCACCTCAAAAACCATATCTCCCTGGCTCCCCGACTTCTGTCATTTGGAAGTGAAGCTTTCATTTCTAGAATCTTCTGGTTCCTGGGACTGCCATCCAGGAATGATTCCCAGGGAATATCTCTGTAGCACAGCTTAGACAGAAATGGTTGTCTAATCTTGCATTTACATAAAAAGATGATTTTGTACTCTGCTGGGATTACTAAAATAATTTTTAAAAACTGTGCACTTAAAGCTATTTTTGGCATATGTGTATAGTAATGGAGACGACAGTCTTTACTCAAAGCTATTTTAGGCACAGGTATGTGATAACAGTATGATGGCATTTGTGGAAAGTAGCAGAATGTAATTATTCGATAATAACCTGAAGCAGCTTTCCGCCTTAGGCTTTGCACTCCTTCATGCCAGGTTAACTCCTGCATGTCTTCCAGTCCCTTCCTCCGGGAGGCCTTCCCTCACTTGGGCCCACTGACTTCTTTTGCTGCACTTGTTTTAATCATCATTAAAGAACTACTTGTGTCAAAGAAGCAGTGAAGAGGATCTAGAATCATGTGACTGACGTTGGATTCTTGGCTCCGTCTCTTACTTGCTTTGTGACATTGGGCAATTTATTTCACTTTTCTGTGTCTCACCTGCCCTCCATGTAAAATGAGGTAATGAAAATACATATCTAGGCTGGGCCTGGTGGCTCAGCCTGTAATCCCAGCACTTTGGGAGGTTAAAGCGAGTGAATTGCCCGAGCCTGCGGGTTCGAGACCAGCCCGGGCAACTTGGTGAGACCTCGTCTCTACAATAAATCAAAAATTAGCTGGGCATGGTCGTGCGCACCTGCAGTTCTGGCTACTTGGAAGCCTGAGGTGGAAGGATCACTGGAGCCCAGCGGGTTGAGGCTCAGGTGGCCATGAGCATGCCACTGCACTTCAGCCTGGGCAACGGAGTGGGACGCCAACTCCAAAAAAAAAAAAAAATATATATATATATAATATATATGTGTGTGTGTGTGTGTGTGTGTGTGTGTGTGTAGACCTGTAGTGTTATTATAAGGACTATATAAAAATACTTAAAAATTCACATAGAGCCTGCCACATAGAAGAACTTAGTAAATGTGTTGCAATAAAATGTCCTTATTCCCCACCAACCTGAACGGTCAGCTCTGTGATGGCGGTTATGTGCTTGTCTGACCCTCGGCTCTGCAAGGCTGAGCCCACTCACTGCTGATTGATTGCTGAACACCCACTAAGGGAAACGCCTTTTCTTGCGCATATCTGGCTCCCTGGACTTCTAGAAGTCATGTAATCAAATTTTCTGAGAGAATCTCAACAAGAAGCCATCAAAGGTTGGAAGTTTAATTTAGTTTTAGTATTAGCTTTATGCTTTCATCATTTTTTGACACTAATGCATCCTTAATATCTTTAAAGCAAACACCTCTTGCTTTATCATATCTTCCTGCCCCTCCAGCATTTATTGCTGTATTGTATAAAGGGAATGGCATCAAAATCCACAGCTTGTACCACACCACATATCATTTTTTTTAAAGCAAAGTAGATGTTACAGTCAAACCAACACTGATACATCATTATCGACCAGCGCCCATAGTTGACATTGGCATTCACTTTTAGACTTCCTTCTGTAGATAATGACATGTATCTCCTATATAATATACATAGAACAGCTTCACTGCCCTAAAAATCACCTGTGCGCCACCATGTTATAAAAGTGTTTTACAGTATTAATTAATTGATTCTCACAGTACTTTCTGTGAAGAAACCAAGTACTGTTTCCCCCTTTAGTAATTGAGACACAAAGACTCAGGTCTCATTTAATATCAGACAGAAGAAATTGAATCCAAAACCCTATGTCAAAGCAGAGTGGCTGGGCACAGTGGTTCAAGCCTGTAATCCCAGCACTTTGGGAAACTGGGGTGAGGGGACTGCCTGAGCCCATGGGTTCGAGAACAGCCTGGGCAACTTGATGAGACCCCATTTCTACAATTAAAAAAAAAGAATTCCGGCTACTTGGAAGATAGGTGGGAGGATCCCCAGAGCCCAGCAGGTTGGGGCTGGGGTGGTCATGAGTGTGCCACTGCACTCCAGCCTGGGCGACGGAGTGAGACTCCAACACCAAAAAAAAAAAAAAAAAAAGCAGAGTTTCTCTTCTGCTTGAGTCACCCGTTACCAGTCTCCTCCAGACTTTCAGTGGCGCCACAATTTCTTGGCCTCTATGTTCCATAGTTGGAGTTTTTTGTCCTACTCCTTGAGTTCAGTAGTTCTTTCTCCAAACGTGACTTCTGTGTTTCTTTTTGTTTCCAGAGCCATCTATAAATGCCAGCCTGTATTGCCTCATGCCAAGATGACCAAGACCCCAGCTGTTCTCTTGCCCAAGCCTTCATCCTTCATCCCCCGCCCCTCTCCCTCCTCATGCTCCTGCTCTGAAAATTTGATTCGCAGGCAATGCTTTATTTTGTCTCTGCACTGTGGAATAGTGATTCCCGATTACATATCAGATAAAACCAAGCTCTTCAGTCAAATAGGCAAACAGACAAATAAAAGATGGTATAAGTTTCCATTTCTAGAAAAGTACATTGATCACTAGGTGTAGGTTTTCTATTTTCTTTTTTTAAAAGAATTTGACAGTATGAATGTGTGATGGCCCGAATTCTCACTGGAATTCTCTCTTTTTTCCTACTCACATGAATGAGTGAGATTTTAATTTTTGCCCTGTTCTTTTTCTCACATTTCTCTGTCTCATTTGCAAATTTTGCCTCCTATACTTTTGGAAATGAACTTTGCTGTGATCCATTACCTTCTTTAGCTACTTTCCCAAGTCTTTTCAAAATTTTAATTTTTAGCAGAATTGTACCTGCCTAAACAAGGCTGCTTTTCTTTTTCCACTTCTTGACTCACATCACTCTGAAGAAGTAGTTAGAGCTCTTCCTGGTCAGAGCTCTTGAGCCCAATATGCCATCTGCCTCCTCCTCCTCTTTCCGCCATCTCAAACCTTTTATAGACTCACAGCCTCAACACGTTCGAGTTTAATGGGGCTGTAGGGAGCCAAGACCAGCTCCATCATTTTACAGATGAGAAACTTGAGCCTCAGAAAGGGAAGTAATTTGCCCGCATCCCGGAGCTAGTGAATGGAGGGGCTGGGACCAGCCCTCTGGACTCTTGATTGAGCACTCCTGCCAGGATGCCACACCATCGTTCTGCATTGACATCACTCAACTTTGTTATTTTCTTTAACACATCATAAATCTTCTTTTACTAGAGAACTTTAACTTCTCTTTTAAGAAATGTTAAACTCGCCAGATTTTCTTGCCTTTTTTTTGGTCCTTCTTTTTCCTTACTTAGAGAATCTATTTAGGTTATTCTTTGGGTCTATAGATCCAAATTGTTTGGTGACGTTAGGTTAATATTCAGCTAGAAAATAATCCAAGCAAATTGTGCTGAGTTCTGCTCAGATAGTTAGCAGTGATGCCCCAAACTCCCAGACCAGGCAGGGAACACTGAGATCCAACATGCAACCTTTCTGAAATGAATTTTAGATAGTCTTTTTCCTGGGCCATTGTCTTAGGGATTGTTTTGATAGTTATATGGGGGAGAAAAGGCACAATGTTACTGATCTTAAATAGATGGATTAAAAACCTGAAGTGTCATCCTATCTTTTAGCAGGCCAACTCACAAATGGGGCAAGTTTGCAAATAGATTGAAATGAGTAAGAAACATTTACAACCTTTGTATCAGAGGATGCTATGCTAGGAAGGGCTAGACTACCTCTTAGGGAAGTTATACATTTTAGCCCTGAGCAGGGTCATTCATCCTCCCCCAAGGCTGCTAGGTAGTTGATGTGGAAGGGCCAGGCCAACCCCAGATCATTAATACGACATATCAGGATGTTATTGTACTTATTAATCAATCCCAAATAATCACACACATGTGATTTTAGAAACTGATCATGAAATACCAAGGACATAAAGAAAAATAATTTTATGTTTAAAGCAGAAGATACAGTAGAAGTCATAGATGCTAAGTGTATGTGGCAGCCATTTAAAAAAAATTGAATGTCACAGCAGAAACTAATTTCTTGCCATGCAAAATGCAACATCACCTCTCGTGACCCCTGCTATCAGAGGCTCTTGCCAATATTGTGGGTGTGTTCTTAAAGGCTAATTAAAAACCCTCAGCCCTTCGATGACGACATTACAGTTGTGATACAGCAAAATGAGACCTGGGAAGCCTAAGTCTCAAGTGCCAGATGCCAAGGGGCGAAATTCCAAGCCCTTTTAAAATCCGATTGACATACACAATATTTAGTACAGAGCAGCGGGGGTTTGTTATTTCATCAATAGGCTGAGAAGTAGGATGTTTTCTCTCAATGGAATAACTGGTGTGGAGAACCTCAGTGCTCTGTTCTCTGTATACCTCTAGTTAGCAAGTAAACAAGCTGCTAGAATCATGTGATAGACACAATGGAAAGAGCATGCCCCACTTTTTTTTAATTGTAAAGATGTGGGGCTGTTTTAATGGCTTCCAATAGTGGTTTCTTTGGTTACCTGAGACTAAAAAAGCAAACATTACAAAGGCTACCTTCATCAGATTTCTTGTTTTTGCATGGACAGAGTTTGGAGCTATGGCAAACAAAATTAAGGCAGCTATAAACAGGTGGCTTTGTCACTTTCTTCAGAGTAACTAACATTTTTCTCCATATGACTAGAATCATTTGCCTTTAACAAGTTGCAAATGTTGCCTCTTGCAAGTATAATTGAAATGGGTGTTGTGTATAAACTCAGTGATGCTCTGATACTTTCAGGCTTTCCCAATAAGTAGGAGTGATATTCAAAATATTCAATAGCTAGTAAGGTACAGGTTCTGACCAACTGAATTGGACCTGACTGGCATGCCTTACTGCAGGCTGACTATAAGCCATGTCAAAAGTGTCTTCTGTTGACATATCTTGGAAATTCATGGGGGACGGTCCATGATGGATGGTTTGGGGACTTCATCTCTGAGCCCACCAACTTTGTGAGGATACTCAGATCATTTAGAATCTGGGAATTGTTGCAGAGCTGCACGTTCATTCCTGCACATTTTTGTGTTATGCGTTAAAACAGCATGGCAGCATGGAATGTTAGGAAGAACTCTGGATTCAATTACCAAAACAATCTACATTCATAGCTCAACTCTGCTACTTACCAGCTGCATGACTGGATAATACACATGATCTCCCACTTAACTCTAAAATGAAGGTATTGGACTGAAATTCTCTTCTGCTCCACGGTCCATTTAGACTTCATACTCACGCCTGCTCCCAGATCATTAGTAAAACCTTCCAGCTCTCTGAATCGTAAAAATGCGTAGTTTTCTTTTAGCGCGAATTTGTGATTTTTATGCAACGTCACCCCTGAGATGTGACTTGTTCCTTCTTTCATGAGATCTGTATTTTGGTGGTTGAGTACTATTAATGAGAACTTTTTTGTCAGATGCTTATTGTTCTCTTCCAACTTATATTCACCAATATCCTGTCATGTCATATGAAATTGGCAGTTTCTTTTCTTTTCTTTTCTTTTCTTTTTTTTTGAGTTGGTGTCTCACTCTGCTGCCCAGGCTGGAGTGCAGTGGCATGATCATGGCTTACTGCAGCCTCGATTTCCTGGGTTCAGGTGACCCTTCTGCCTCAGCCTCCTGAGCAGCTGGGACTATAGGTGTATGCCACCCCGCCCAGCTAAGTTTTATTTTTTTATAGCGACGAGGTCTTGCAACATTGCCTAGGCTGGTCTTGAACTCCTGAGCTCAAGCAATCCTCTTGTTTCAGCCTCCCAAAGTGTTGGGATTACAGGCATGAGCCATCTGGCCTGGTACAGTTTCTTAAATGGGAAACATTGAGTGTCTGGGTTTCAGACTGTGCCTCTAAAGGAGGAATGTCACATGGGCAGGAAGCTTTGAAGCAAATGTGCTGGAATGAGTTGCTCATCTCTCCTTTCTTTGCTGACAGTCTTGTTCTGCAGATTCTTTTTTTTTTTTTTTTTTGAGTTGGAGTCTCACTCTGTCGCCCAGACTGGAGTGCAGTGGCCGCTCCCAGCTACCGCAGCCTGGACCTGCTGGGCTCCAGCGATCCTTCCGCCTCAGCCTTCCAAGTAGCTGGAACTACAGGCGTGCGCTACCACACTTGGCTAGTTTTTTGATTTATTGTAGAGATGAGGTCTCACCAGGTTGCCCAGGTGGGTCTCGAGCCCGCAGGCTCAGGCCATCCACTCACCTCAGCCTCCCAAGGCGCGGGATTACAGGCTGAGCCACCGAGCCCGGTTTCTGCAGATTCTTAAAGAGGATTAAGTTGAATATGTTACTTTTCTTATGTCTCTTAAAAATCATTTATTATGGCCTGGGTTTATCCAATACTATAAGGGGTGGCAAGCAAAGACTTCTATTTCTAGTCTCTGTCCTAGCTGCCCTAATGGCCACTGGCCACCACCGGCCCTGGTTGTTCCTGCCACTGCATTTTCCTGAGGATTAAAAACGTCCATTGCCTGACAGTTGTGGTGAGGAAGAAACACCGTCCCTTCCTGTGTCACATGTGGGTGGGTGGACAGGGGCATGCTTGCCAAGTCCAAATCTTTGTGTGGGGTAAATTACTCCTTACTCTGATCATGAAATAAGCACCTGACATTTCCTGCAAATGTTGAATTTCTTACTACAGAATTAACCTGCCAAAAACATTGTGTTTATTATCTAAATATTTGGATCATAAGCCAAAAGGAGGGGGAGTCCATCTCCCTACATATTTTGCATGGTGATGTGTCCAATAATGTTAGTTATGATAATGATAAATAATCAAAAGGAACACGTTGAGGGGGAAAGTGTGAAGAGCCAGAAATGGCAAATTGAATTAGTTATGAGAAACTATTTAAAGAAAAAAAACATAAAGAGATGCCCCTGGATTGCCCTTCCTACTGCAGACATTTTCCTAGTTTTCTTTTTTTTTTTTTGAGTTGGAGTCTTACTCTGTCGCCCAGACTGGAGTGCAGTGGCACGCTCCCGGTCACCGCAGCCTCGACATGCTAGGCTCTGGTGATCCTTCCACCTCAGCCTTCCAAGTAGCTGGAACTATAGGCGCGCACTACCATGCCCTGCTTTTCCTTGTTTTCAACCCACAGGAAGTGCTTCATTCTGAGCAGGTGAGAGTGCTGGAAAGACTAACGAGAGGGCAGAGCTGGAACACGACTCTGAAGTTGAGAAGCTTCTGGCAGGGATAATGGGATAACATTTGGTCTAGGAACAGGTGAAAATCCCAGAGCACTGTCTCTGGAGTCAGGCAGACTTGGGTTTGGGTCCAAATTCTAACAGTAGCAGGTGACTGCTCCAAGCCTATTTCCTCACCTGTGTGTCTGTCTATCTATCTATCTAATCTATCATCTCTCTCTATCAATCATCTCTATCTATCATCCATCTATCTACCAATTATCTATTAATCATCTATCATCCATCAAACACATATCTATCATATATCTCTATATGTCTATCAATCATATCTATCTATCATCTATCTACCCACCTATCATTTGTCTTCCTATCATCTATCTATCTATCTATCTATCTATCTATCTATCTATCTATCCATCCATTCATCTTTGAGTAGGCATCTTACTTTGTCGCCCAGGCTGGAGTGCAGTGGCACAATCATGGTTCCTTGACTGCCAGGATTGACCTCCTGGGTTCAGGCCATCCTTTTGCCTCAGCCTCCTGACATTTCTTTGCTTATAAAACAGGATTACCAAAGGCTTCTGTGTCAAAGGGCTTTGATGAATGTTGACCGCGATTGTGCATGGAAAATCCTTGACATGATACTCACGCATGGTACATACTCTACAGATGTAACTGTGGTGTTGATGCTCACTGGAATCTCCTCCTTTAATCGACAGCTGTGCGAGGCCTTCTCTGACGCTCAGGACCCAGTGCCCTGGGCATGCCTTCTGCCACACTCACTCTTGTGGAGGGATGCCTACTTTTCTCGTGGACCATATGTCTCTTTTTCTGAGACAGCCTCAGCTTCAAATATTCTAACCCATTGTCTCCCCAGATCAGTGTAATAACTGAGAAGTCCCAGTATTTGATAAATAGTAGCTGAACGACTCAGACCAATAATACAATAAAAACATGTGTCACAAATTGTGTCGTAGGCTGCAGAATTCTGGGGTTCGTGAGGACACCTGTGTGCGTGCTAGCCTACATTTGGTATAGCTCTTGTGAGTATGTGCTGCTGTCTTATTGTAAAGCTGGAGAATATTATACTTATAAAGTCTGGCCAAATTAGAGCAATGCAGAGATGATGGACTACATAGGAGGTGAGAGACAGTGAATCTTCCCAAGTGCTACAGAATGGACTTGGGGAATTAAAATTACCTTGAAATTGTTTTAGAGGGTCAGAATTATTTTCTTTAAAATTTTTACTTTATTTCAACAACAAAATACATGCAAAGGGATTTCTATAACTTGACTGGATAAGACTTTTATAAGAATTCACAAAATCAGGCCAAATTTAATCTTGAAACTGTGTCTGGACTTTCTATCTGGAAATTATAGTTAGCATATTGTTAATCAACATTCCTGAAGCAGAGGACTTTGTCAATACTGAAGACTCACAAAGAGAGTGCAATGAATTTATCTGAGATGATGGCCACAAAGCTTACTTGGCTTGTGTCTGATAGAATAACAATGGAGTAGCATTCTTAAGCCTGTGACTAATTGCAACAAATCTCAGAAAGCTCCTTGAAAAGCTAGGCTTTGTTTGTAGTCTTTATTTCTTTGATTTAAAAATTGTTCCAATTGTAAAACTCTCCCAGGGCACATGTTCAAATTATCAATACATCGTTCATATGGAAAATAACCTAGAATAACAACTAAAATAATGCTAAGTGCAAATAGTTGCCTTAGTACCAATCCACTGTCTAAGACCAACTAGAATAAAAAGAGCTGACCTTGGGGATTTCCGCTTGCCTGTGTTCACACATGGCGAGGTATCCTCAGAGCTTTCTGTGATGGTACCTCTCTGGCAGCCAAGATAGAAAATTCACTAGTGATGGAGATTAACCATCTCTAGTAGTAACGGAGAAGACTGGGCTGTCTATATGTGCGTGGTCATGCTTTGGAAACCTGCAAGGATGGCCAACATAGTTTGGTGTGGTCTTAGTGTAGCACGATGGAATCTGGTGGCTTAAACAAAGCTGACCACATTTCACCATCCGAAGAGCAAATGGAAGTCTGGTGAACTGAGGCGATCAGAAGTGAAAGAGGACTCAGACCTCAGCAGGAGCATCTGGGGAGGTTGGCAGCATTAGTCAGCGACTGCTTGGAAAACCAGTAGGTAAGATCCTCCAACTAGCTCCCCTTGCTCTGATTTCATATTTGCCAAGCACTTTCTAATTATAAAGTTTCCTATTTAAGTTTTCAAATAGGGAACATCTGCACTGGACCAATGTTTGGCGTGTCTAATCACCTTGGCAGTTATAGTTCTCAATGTAAATTAATTAACTGCCTGGGTGAAGGGGAGAATGAAGTGACCTACACTAGGCTAAATAGCAACATAGTCAAAAACGGACTTCGGAGGGCTTGGGGTCTCAGGCCTACTCTGTCACCAGCCCTATCTCTAGCACACTTTCATTGGCCCACAGCAGCTTGACAGATGCATGGTCACATCGTACAGAACCTTCTGGCTTCTTCGTGTGCACTCATGTAAGTGTGCAAGTCATGAATATGAGCATACTAGGAGAGACTCCCTCGTCTCCTCCGCCCCAGCAGTTACCCCCACTCATGTTTTCACAAACTGGCCCAGTTCCCATGGATGGAATACTGTGTATAAAAGTGGGCTGCTGGCTGGACATGGTGACTCATGCCTGGAATTGGGAAATCGCTTGAGGTCAGGAGTTCAAAACCAGCCTTGACAACATGGTGAGACCTTGACTCTACAATTAATAAAAACAAATTAGCTGAGTGTAGTGGCATGCACTTGTAGATCCAGCACTTTGAGAGGCAAAGGTGGGAGGATTGCTTGAGGTTAGGAATTCAAGACCCTCCTGGGCAACATAGCGAGACCCTTGTCTTTCTAAAAAAAAAAAAAAAAAGCCAGATGTGGTGGTGCGTTCCTGTAGTTCCAGCTACTCAGGAGGCTGAAGTGGAAGGATCACCTGAGCCCAGGAGGTTGAGGCTGCAATGAGCTATGAATGTGCTACTGCACTCCAGCCTCCATCCTGGGCAACAGAGTGAGACCCTGACAAAAAGAAAGAAGGAAGGAAGGAAGGAAGGAAGGAAAGGAAGGAAGGAAGAAAGAAGGCTGCTGAGCTGAGGAGTCATTGAATGAACAACTTGCTTCAAGTTCCAATCATTGTGTTCATTTTTTTCTGTAATCAAATTCCCAGTAGTCCTCTCATCTTCCTGGGCGATTGATTGAAGATCCAAGTTTTGTTCTTTTAATGCTTTTATTTACTGATGAGGAAAGTTCTTCATTTAGTTTCTTATTAGAAAAAAATTATGGATCAGCCCAATAAAACCAAAGCATTGGTAACTTCTGACATTTTGAATCCCAGTTCTGTAGATTTTGGAGAATTACTGACCCTTAGGCCTAGAAAGAGACCCTAAAGGTCTTCTAATGAGAACAAAAAGAAAGGCATTTTCTATTGCAAATCACTTATACATACGTACACACAGACATAAGCAGATATGCACATGTACATACAACTGAAACAGATTTTAGTGAAATACTACTTTGCTTACTTGGGTTTGTACTGATATTTTCTATTCCAGTTCATGAAAACTACTAGTGGTCACTAACCCACTAAACTGATTTTACACTCAATGAATAGTGTGTGTGTGGTGGGGGGTGGGGGAAGGGACTTGCTGAGTTCAGCCCTTGCCCTCTGCTTGAACCCTGTCCCTAAGCCTGCTTGTCTCCGGGTTTTAGGAACAGGAAGGGAATGGGAGTTATCCAATTTACCTATCCCTGAACTGGGGTGTTATGACTAATCCATGCAGTAAGTTCGGAAGGTTGGCATGAAAACAGAAGTGGAATCAGTGCCTGAGGGCAGAAACAAGCCTGGGAGGCAGGAATGCAGCCTCAGGCAGGGCCAGGAAGAGGGTTTTGAGCATCCTTTAGAGGTCTTCAATGCTGTCAGTTTGCTTCATGTCTTTGAACTCCAATTCCCTTACCCTGGGCACAGACCAATGCTGTGAGAGAAGCTAATGCTGCTGATTGCAGTTCATGGCTGAAACCATGGGGTGCACACATGGCTAGGGTCACTTTCTTTCTAATTCAACAACAACGACGATAATAACAAAAATATAAATGATAATAATAACATGAACAGCCACCATTTGATGGTGATTGTCATGTGGCAGTGTGTTATATAAATTATCTTATTTAATTTTTGCACAAATCTTATGGAGTAGGCAATAGCTCTCTCATTTTACAAATGAAGACGTGGAGACTTGCAGAGACGAGACAAGTGAGTTGCCCAATGTCACATAACTAGTAAGTGACTGAGGTAGGGGCTGCACTTTCATCTGCTTGCTTTCCCACATCCACTCAACCACAATACATTTAAGTCTCATGGAATCAGCCAGGTGACCTATAGGAAGTTGTGTCCCCCTCATTGCAGAATTGGCATTCAGTATCTGCTTTCTGGAGAATGGCTGCTGAAACAGATTTTTGTATCCTGCCATTCCAGAGGCACGCAAAGAAACCAGACTGAAGACAGCCTTTTATTCAAAGAATGTTTTCTGAAGATCATCTATAAAGTTTAAAATTCTCTAAACTGAAAACACTGATATTTCTATGTATATTCCATTAGCAAGGCTAATGTTTCCAGGGGGCAAAAACCCATGCATTTTATGTCTGTTTGCACTTTCATTAAGAAGTTTCTGTTGAAGAAAAATCTTCAGTAAATCAAATCAAAGTGTAATCAAAACCTAGCTTTCATGTTAGAAAATGGAAAATGGGAAATTAAAACATAATTGTGGAAGGCAGATACACTTCTATTTACTTAGTACCATGTTATAATCACTGTGATTTAGGCCACAGGCTTTACTTAAATGAAAACAAAACCTCAGGATTACAAGTATGAATGTGAGTCCAACTCTTTAATTTGCTAATTATGCTTCCTGGTGATAGAGTGAGGCTTATCATCTGTGTGGGTGGTGTTTTATTATGTTATTTTATTAACATGGAAAGAAGAGTCTATAAAATAGTGCAGTATTCCTTCTTAATACACAGATTTTTTTTAAGCCTGAAGTTAGTAATTATGAAATAAAATTAAAATCCGTTGCATATTAGTTGTAGAAAATAATATGTAAATGTGATTATATCTTCTAGGTAGCAATTATTAATTCTATTCTATACTTATCTGCCGTAGAGAAATGAAACACATGACAAAGAGGTACATTTGGAAAGGATAGTAGTAGAATTATAGGCCTTTAGAGTTAGCATACAGTATCTGAAAGGTAACATAGTTTGTTGATGTTGTTGTTGTTTAGTGGGTAGGGACAACAGCCGGCCAAGGGAACGTGAGTAATTTAGGCAACTTACACAGCTAGGCAGTGGCATAGCCCAGGCAGGGAAGCCAGTCCCCTTCTGCCAGGCTGGTGAGCTCATCGGAGAGTTGTTATTCAACACAACAATTAGCTCAGGCAGACGCTGGACCAGAAAGCAGAAAGGGGCCTTGATAATAGCAATCAGGAGACCAAAAGACAGAAATCACAAGGCCTTCCTGAAGGAATAACAAAGAAACATTTTCTTCAGCGTTTGGCTTACATGTCCTGTGGCACTACATGAAGACACTTTATTTAGGGAAGCGAGAGGGTTTTTCTATGCAAAATATCACATAATGTCCGCCAGTATCATGAATTAACCGTGAAAGGATGGCTGACCCTAGGATAGCTTGGCAGTAAGCACCATTAAGCACCCAAACTCTTTATAGTTACACATACCAGCCTGGGGTAAAAATGAGGCTCTCTCCAAGTTAACGACCTTTTCGTGAACAAACAGAATCTCTGACAGCGATTCTCAGCACATGGTTTTCGAGACATGTGAGCCACTTGCTTTTGAAATAGAGTGACATGCTGAATGCCTCAGGGGAAAATAGCACTTAAAACATAAAACACAGCAATTCCTATTGAGCAATCCATCCCCATCCGCATCCCAGAGCTGCAACCATATGTGCTAATGGCCTACAACGTGGGCAAGGGGGTATGATAGATGAGTTACTGAATCCAAGTACCTCTGAAAAAATTAAAGATGAAAATACCTAGCCAATCCTTGTCCTTCCAAGAAACCCAAACCTTAAAGCCTCACTGTCTGTGTTTTCTCCCCTCCATAAACACCACTTAATACCAGCTGCCCTTGTTCGAATAGCTTCCACTGTGTACCAGACATTGAGCCAAGTGTGGTACCTTAAGGGACTCTTACAATGACCCTGTGAAGCCTCCTTATCACCCCTATTTTACAGATGAGGCTTGGAGAGGTTAAATAGTTTGCTACTGCATTATAGTGCTGACCTACAAACTCGGGTTTGTTCAAAAACAAAATCATTCTCTTAATGATGAAACAAATAAAAAGCAGCATTATTGCTATTAGTATCTCTTAGAAGTAATTCATTTTAAAATTGGATGAAAAAGAGTTTTTCCTGGCGTCAGATAACCAGCTTAGTCTGAAGCAGAGGAGTGGACGGGTCCTGGAAGCTTTGTATTAGTTCAAGACCTAATATCTAGTTTAAAAACAGTGAGAATTAGGCAGCAACTTTATTTAGCCATTGGATAAGAATGCTGTTATTTTATAATAAAATGTTTATGTGCCTTTTTATATCAGAAATTTGCTTAATTATTTGGTAATTTTCTGACTATTGGATGACATAGTGGCACTTCAGCTAGTTAAGACTGATTATCTCCAGTTTATAGCACTAGAGCTTAATTAATCTGTACATTCCATCCAGAATTTGGAGAAGAACATTCTTAGAAGTTAATGGGCTAGTTTTATATTTAGTCTGTATATCTTCAGTACAACTCTGGGGAGCAGCATTTCATGTTATATAGCCTAGTGCGATAATAATAGTAAAAGAAGTTGTTGATGGCTCTAACTCAGGTTTACATTTTGGCTTCAAGCTTTTTCTTTCTGTTTCTCCGTAACAAATCTGCTCTTCCTAGATGGAAGTCATTCTGGGGGCACAGGTGAAGCTGGAGGCTGAGGTAAGGATGCTGGCAAGGAAGGTGACCAGAATCTGATTGAGACGTTTGGCATCAGAGTCAGCTCTGAGTTCAGATTCCTGCTTTGCCATTTTTAAAAGTTATTTAACCTAGAACAATTTATCCTGTATGTGCCACAGCTTCCACATGTAGAAGATAGGGATCATAATTCCTACTTTATAAGGTTGCTGCACAGATTGAATGTGATTAGATCGGCCCAAAGCAGGAGGTCAGTGAGTGATCGCCACGGTTGGGAGGTACATGTGCAAAAGTTTTGGAAACTGGCTTCTCGAAGTGAGGACTTGCCCTGGCCTGTTCTAACTCCTCGAGAGGTGGAAGAGCCTGGCCAAGAGCCCATGATTGTTCTTAGGCCGCTCCCTTTCCCACCTCCCCGTCAAACTCATCACCTGGGCCGCATTTCCAGGCTCACAAGGAAATTCCATGCAGACTGTAAGTCCCGAGAGTCAGGGACAGATCTTTTCATTTCTCATAGCAACTTGTATTACATTAGGCACACGGTGGTTGTGTGATAACTATGTCCTGGTTTTATTTATAATGTGTAGAGCAGAGCTTATTCTTTCCCCGACAGAGAGTTGGGGATGGCAACGGGCAGACGAGTCTACGAGGTGAGAAACATGGGGCAGATGGAAAGGGGAAAAGGAATGATCTTCTTAAGAGTGAGCATGAGGAATGCGATTTTCCTACAAATCCAATGCTGTCATTAAAAGAACAAAAGGAAAGCCAGCAAATGTCTTATTAATTCAACTAACACTGATTGGAAGCTTGTGGACATTTTATGTGGGTTGAGCCGCAGCGTCCATTGAGAGACTTCAGGAGAACCATGCATTTTCTGCCATTTTTGATCACCCATTTTCGTAGAAAGCTGGGTTAATTGCACATCCTTTTATTCATTTCCCTCTTCATGGCAACATCTAGCTAAGTTAATTGGAGTTAGTGGAGGCAGGCTATCGGGAATGTCTAAAGCTAGATTTATTTAAAATCATTAAAAAAATTTACATTCACACAGCTTGGGGTCTCTCTGTCAAAAATGGACAGCGCCTATAGCATGTTATTTTATCCTGCTGATGTGTAAAAACAAAGCCACAGACACCTACAGGGAAAAACTAATCCACGGGGCTGAGGCCAGTCCATTTTTCAAGTTTTTGTAAAGATTACTTCAGGTGACAAACTTTATTGGCAACATGTTTTATTTTAACAGTAGTGATAGGTTTGTAGATAAACTGAAATCCAGATGCCACTTATACAGAACCCCTCAGTGTGTTATGATTGTCTTCTTGAGAAGAGATTCTCTATTATGAGATACTAAGCACTATCTGTTTTAAGGCAAATTGTAGCCACCTGGAAATGATCTAGTAAAAAAAAAATTTGAGTCCTTCTCGTGCCAGAGGAAAGGAATTAATAATTAAATACACAGAGGCATAGAATGCAGTTGAAAGACAAAAGAAAAGAGAGCAAAGAAGAACCCAGTGGTTGTGTTCTTGAATCATAAGAAAATGACGTTGGAGACTTGAGCATGGTTTTGTGGGGGCTCAGTCTCAGATTTCACTTCTTTCTGCTTCACATGTCTCAGGAGTTTTGGCTCTGCTGACCTCACTGTCACATACTCGGCCAAGGGCTTGCGGAAAGACATCAAAGGGGTTTTCAGAAAAGGTGACCTCACCACAGAAGCAAGGAGACCTAGGAAGTCTTCTGGGCTGGGCAGTTAACCTCATGGGATGAATTCCTGTGGAGATCTGCAGTGTGCCGTCAACACGGCCAGACTTGCAGCAGAACAAAAGCAATGAACAAAGGCAAACGGGTTGGGAGACCATGGTTAAGCCCTGTTCACGGCAGCCTTGGGCAAGTTACTTGGCTTCTCTAGGCCTTAGTCTCCTTTTGTCTCTAGGCCTTAGTCTCCTTTTGTGGCAGTAGGACTTAGCTCATGTCTAAGTTTCCCCCCCTCAATGCTCTGGTTCTGGGTGATGAGGCAAAGCAGACCCCATTTCTGTAACACAAGATAAGAGCTCAGGACTGTTGCGTTGTCTGCTGTGACTATAAATGCCGTGTCTGAGGAGGAACGAGATGGGTGGGGAAGTTGTGTGACAGTGGGCTCAGGAACAGGTTGGATGTCACTTCTCATCAGGAAATGGAAGGATTTTCCTTTTATCTTCTTGCATAATGGCATTAGCTAAAAAACGAATTTTCAAAATTGTAATAAAGACAGTCAACATCTACTGGTTAGCTATTATGAGCCAGGCGTGACACTAAGGACCTTTCCATGTTTCGTTTCATTTAATTCTCACAGCAACCCTCTGAAGGAAGTGCTAGCATCATTCTCACTTTTATATACAGATAAATTTGGAGGCCTAGACATAGGGAGTAACTGGTCTCAGGTACCTGGGCCAGTAATGGCAGAATTTGAATTCAGATCCGGTTTGATCGCAGGACCTGGGATGTTTGCCACTCCTTGATGCTGTCTTTTAAAGTCCCCTGATCCAACAGGATGCAAGTCAAATAAGTGTGGATGCCATCACCTGGTGTGATTGCATCCCTTAAAAATGGCACATATGAAGATTATGTAAGCAACAAAGAAAATGCTTTTGTGAAGTGAAAAAAGAATGATGGAAAATTCTATCCCTGCTCCATTGGGTCCTTTGGGAAAATAATGCAGGCTCCCAGGCAAGTGAAAGTTGTCACTGGATGGCAGGATTGTGGGTGAAAACATTTTTCTCTTCTGCTTGGTGTTCTGTTAATGCTGTCTGTAGTAAGAAACAAAACAAATAATAATTTTAAAAACCCCAAGGAAATGAACTTCTTCATCAGTGTGCTACTTGCAAGAATTTGGTTTCCAGCAAACCATGCTCTTCTGAGGAAAGGCAGAGGACTTTGTGTTACCTGCAGCACCGCTTCTGGTGTTCAGGACCTTGATGTCAGAGAAGGGCTCATTCCTGTTTCTCCGCAAGCCCTGTGTGCCCGGCTTTGTATGGATAAAAAGAAGGGAGGCGGTGTTTGGATTCCTCTGCCTCGGTTACTCCCTGTGTAAGCAGTATGGATATTTCTGACTGTCCTTTTGATTCCAGTTGAAGCTGCTTGCCACAGGCACCTCTTAGTAGATTGCTTTGTGATTTATGCAGGTCTAAAGGAGACCAAGTATCATTTATCTTCAAACCAGGAAAGAGATGAAAGCGGCTCGGTAGTAAAATTTCCTGTGGAGTTAGATGAGAGCATCAAAGGGAAAAAATGTCATTGTTTCATGAAAAACTAGGAAACGTGAGTCAGTTTCTAATGTCGCAGATATTTCCCTGTGAAGAGTTCATGTTTTTGAAAAATCGCCACTAACGGATAAAAACAACTGAAGCAGTGAATTAGTGTGATTGAAAAGCGACCGCCACAAAACACAGCCTTTTCCAGAAGGTTAAAATGAAAATAAAGGATAAAGTGGTGAAAATCTTAAGCTGACTTAAGCCATTTGTAATTATTTTTTTCCATGATTAAGTCTAATTTTCTGTCATTGCTTAAATATTTGAATATCATTCTTACTTCAAGAGGAAAAGAATGTTCCTCCAAGTGGATGCTTCTCTAGCCTGGATGTCTTTTGTTCTTCCACATCTCTCACACTCGATGACTTTGTGTTCATTGACAGCTTCTGTAAAAATGATACCCCCCAACTGTTCGATGCGCTGTGCTAATTTGTACCATGGTTGCTGTGTTTGGTATGTGGTAAGAGTCCTATTCTTTTTCAATGTGTTCCCCAGATTTAGAGATATTTAAAAACACTGTGGTGCCTGGAGAAAAAAATTGTTGTAATCAAGCCATTTGTCATGGTGCATAGGAATATAAGATTCCTCCCAGACAGAAAAGATATTATGGGTTTCTCTCTGGCTACTGTACATACCATAAGTAAAACAATGATGCATGAAGTTGAACTGCCTGCCAAAAATAGATCGGGAAGAAAAATGTCTCCCATGACAATTGGCTGTGATCCTAGGGATTTTCCCTTTTACTCTGAAACCCTGAATAGGAATATATCCTTTCTCTCTCTCTGTCCCCTTCTTTCCTTTTCTTCCCTTCTTTTCCCCTTGCTTCCTCCTTCCCTCCCTCCCTACTTCCTTCCTTCCTTCCCTCCCTCCTTCCCTCTCCCTTTATCTTTCTTCTCTATTTCTTTTTCTAAACACACTGTGACCTTTGCCTTGAAAATCCTCCGCAGCTAGGTAGCAAAACAAGAGTGTAGACTAATCACATTAGTCTGACTGTATATCCACCTCAACAGTTTTCCACTGGAAACATGCTCTCCTCAGTCCCAATTCTCAGACCTCCTTTCCTGACTTAGAGGAGGAAAGGACTAGGATGATGTCATTTCAGTCCTGAGGTGATGTCACTATTCAGGAACTATTATTAAATAATTAGGAAGAGAAAGGAGATTCTATAAATGAATATCCGGAATACGACTACTTCACAACCAGTGGTCAGGTTTACAAACTCAGACATCAAGAACACCAAGAGACTAGCACCACTGTCACCCCCCAAAACACAAAAGCAGATACCTAAACACTCCTCAGAGCATCAACAGTGAGCCGCATCAACTCTTCCGTCCACATAACTGTCATTCGTAAGCATTTGGAGGGTCTAGAAGCTGAAACCGTTTGCAATTGCCCACACCAAGGAGGAAATGTAGGAGTCCGGGGACAGTGTGGTGTATGTGCTTTGGCAACCAAGGGAGCTGGGCTAGAATCCTCATTTCAACACCTAGTGTATATTACCTTTGGGCAGGTTGCTCGGCCTTTTTACAGTTTCAGGTTCCTCATCTGTAAAATCCTTCATCCCTTTTCTGAAGCCACAAGGGAGTTGTAATTTGCACTGCTCCCCGGCTCTCTCTTCCTGCTGTTAGTCTTTCTGAGTATGTGTGCTCTGTCTTCCTACTAAGATGGTGGGAGGTTGTGTCTTGGTGACACAAAGCACCTAGCATGGCACTTTTTACTTAGCGTCACAGCATGGAAGCAGTAGATGACATCTAGGAGAGAAGGATTGTCAGGAGTTTTACACTGGGTCTGAAACTCGTCAAATGAATTAACGATTGCATTGTATTTGTACAGTATCCATTTACCTTATGAATTAATTAATAAGAAACTAAAAATAATGTGTTGTCTCCAAGGTGCTAGCATATGCTATATAACCCATTTGATGTGTAATTGATCTGTTACAGTATTAAAAGGTAAAAAATAGTATGTAAACAAGAAGTCATATTCCAATGTTTGTGGAGGACACAGAGTGTACATTTTTTGAAATGCAGTTTGAAATCTATAAATCTAGATCAGCCCCGTTTACAGATGAGGAAATTGAAATTGAAAGAAAGAATGAAAAAAGATTTTTGGTCGCTCAACTGTGGGCGACGCACAGACGTGCTGTCTAGATGACCCTTTGAGGAAGGACTTTCGGCTCAGCTGTGGGGAGTGGTCAGCACTGACCACCAGCTGTCCTTCCTGGTCTGTCTCAGCACAGAGTCACTACGCCCGAGGTCTCTCTCTTCCTTGGGAGCCAGCCTGTAGGCACTGAGTGAGGTATGGCTAAAAAGGCCTGGTCCTGTGGCCACTGTGGGGCCATGATTTCAGGGGCAATTCTTCTTTCTGTGCCCCTAAAATTCTTCCAGATTCTTGTTAGGCTGGCATTGCAGCCATGCCACAATTTTCTTCCTCCTCCTTCCCTTCATGGTGTTTGGTCCCTAATGAACTTCTGGCATCCTCAGTGCTGTCCCAGTATCTGTCTCCAGAAAACCCAACTTGTGACATTAATTGATTTAAAATTACACTGTATGTTGGCATTTCAGGAAAGGGACTTATGGAGAAAGTTTACTTTAAATCAGCACAGTTTATAAATATGAACTTAGAAAGACTTCATATTATCAACCATAAAGGATTGGGAAAAGAGTATTACTTGCCATAAATAGAAGATAATCATAAAAGTAAATCCAAAGAATATAAAAATCCTTAAATTCTAGCTGAATTGTTCCCTACCTAATGCCCCGGAGGCTCTTTTTTCCTATTTAAAAAGATCAGCAAATGTTGAAGAAATTAAGATATACTAACTACATCCAAGGCTCTCATCGTGATGTAATGAGAGGATTGAAAGAAAATTAAAAGGGAGTAATTTTCTCACTGTTAATGCTATTCCATGCTATTTAATGCTGCTTAAGAATTTTCCTGATTCATATCTGTGCGCCGGAAGTGCTGGGCCCTACCGTAGCAGACACCTGCTACACGAATGATCTCTTGGGATCCACTATCATTTACCAGATAGAGTTGTGGTCTATTCTTATAAAACTCAAAATGGAAATATGTCTGATATCTATCTTTTTCTCAGCGCCAATTTTCCCACCAATCTCTCATTCTAATGTCACGGCATCCTACATTTTCTCTTGTTCTGATTCTATGTTTGGAAGAGTTTCTAAGATTCCTTACAGATAAGTTTCCTCCCAGTTCAGGTGAATTTACCCCTTCCATTTAAGCAGAAATAGGAAATTTTTTTTTTCTTGTTTGATTCATTCACTGAAGAATATACCTTTTGATAACTACAAAACTGGTCCAATAAAGGATGAGTGCAGAGAGACAGGTGATAGAATCCGAGGGAGTGTGTGTGTGAATGCTGCTTTTCTGCTAGGACAACTCAAGCCATGTGCGGAGAAAAGGTTGGGGAATTAAGATTCTGGACAAGAAGGGAGGCCAACGTCTAAAGGTAAAAAGAAGGAAGAAAGGGAATTAGTAAAGGAATGAGGGAAGGTTTCCCTTCATTGAATAGACTCCATAGATAGAATATATTTTTTTTATCTGGATTCTGGTTTATTGGAAAGTAGATGTTTCACAAGTGTGATAGCCTCTAATATACAAATTTGAAAGAGTGATTTGAAAAAGCTAGTTGGTTTGTAAAACCTGAAGAAATGAATCTTCAAGTCCTCCGATCATACAAAGGAATCTCACAGATTTGTGACTCAAGAATCTATTCTGGATTTGTCTCCAAAAGTTCTTTACTTTTTTTTGCTGGAGTGCAGTGGCACGCTTGCAGCCTCCCCAGCATCATACTTTTAACCATGTAAAATTTTCTTGGAGAAAAATTACCACTGACAACTGAACTGTGGAATCCCTAGAAAGGATTAGACCTTGTTCTGGCACTTTCTACGAGGTGTGCTACTTATATCTGGCACCTGAATCTTGTTTGCAATTGTCAGTTGGGTCCAACTAGTTGAGGAACTTCCTCCAAGTAACAGCTGCAAGGGATCTTTAAAGTTGGAATTTAATGAAACATCTGTTGCTGGCCAAGAGAGAATTACAGACATTGAATTTACCCTATTGCCTGAAACAACTGACAAGACGGATCACATATATGAAAAAGCACTTTTCAAGAGGCAACAGATGATGTGACTGAACCCTATGATTATCCCAACTTTTGCTTGGAGAGAGTTTCTAGGCCCTGAGAAGGTAGCGGGAGCCTAGGCAGAGCCTGGCAGTCAATTTGAGTTGAGGAGATGGAACTGGGATTCTGTAGAGGCCAAGGCAGAATTTGCAGGACAGGTTGCTGTAAAGGAGAGAGCTGAATGGAGAGAGGACTCTGGAAACCTGACAAAGGTCCTCTCTGACCCTTCGGCTGCCTGTGTGCTTGTGAAAAAAATATCTTCAGGTTGGGGAAAGAACCACCCAAAGGAGGAGAAGAGCCAATCCTCAAAGCTTGCACAGGGCTGGAATTATTTATTACTACTCTTCCTGGTCAGACTGGAAAACCTCATAATTCACGGGGCTTTAGGTAGAGTACTCAGTGGTGGGGCAAAATTAGTGTGAGATTAAATGCACCAGAAACTGAAATATGTGGGTGCTATGGTTTGTCTCCAATAATACTTGTGTTGAAATTTGATTGCCGACCGGGCTCAGTGGCTCAGCCTGTCAAACCAGCACTTTGGGAGGCTGAGGCAAATGGATTGCCTGAGCCCACGGGTTCGAGACCAGCCCGGGCAACTTGGCGAGACCTCATGTCTACAATAAATAAAAAATTAGCCGGGCGTGGTAGCACGCGCCTGTAGTTCTGGCTACTTAGAAGACTGAGGCAGAAGGATCATGAGAACCCAGCGGGTCGATGCTGGGGTGGCCATGAGCGTGCCACTGCACTCCAGCCTGGGTGATGAAGTGAGACTCCAAGTCAAAAAAAAAAAGGAAATTTGATTACCCAAGGTGGTGGTGCTGGGATGTGGAACCTAGTGGTGCTGTTTGGGTTATGGGGGAGGATCCCTTGTGAATACTTTGGTGCTATTCTCATGGTAGTGAGTGAGTTCTCACTCTGATGAGACTGGCTACATTAGTTTTCATGGAAATGGGTTAGTTCCTGTGAAAATGGATTGTTTAAAGCTAGGATAACCTTTCAGTTTTGTCTTTTCCCATGAATCAGCTTCTCTTTTAACCTTCTCCACCGTGTTATGATGCAAAATACAAGCCCTCACCAGAAGCCATGCCCTTGAACTTCCCAGGCTGCAGAACCATGAGCCAAATAAACCTCTTTTCTTTATAAACTACCTAGTCTCAGGTATTCTGTCATAGCAACACAAAGCAGATGATGACGGTGGGTAAATGCAAGGACTTTTTTTTTCTTATTTTGGTGACTTTAAAAAATCATTGAAATTCTTACAGCAGACTTAATAATCATGTACTGTAGGGTTTATAACAGAAATATTTTTGTTATAAACCCTACAGTACATGACAAATATATGACAAAATAGTGTAAAGGCTGGGGAGGAAAAAATGGAAGTACATATACTGTTGACAGGTCCTTCTACTGTATACGAAATGGAATAGTATCACTTGGAGTCAAAATTGATTCACTAGGATAGCATAAAATTTCAAAAAGTCTGCATGTAAGGGAGAAGACATCACAGGCATCACATGATACTTGAGTTGGCCCGAATGTGCAAGGTGAATTTTAAAAAGTCACTACGAAGGAAGAAGGGCCTTCAAGGTAAGGGAATAACATCAAAAATAATGGAAGAAGGAGATAAAGGGCCTGTGTTGTTAATTGTGCATAATCTTCCTTAGTTGAAATCTGGGAACGTTCAGAGGCCATAGGCTAACAAAGCGAGTAGCACCCATGCCATGGAAGGCCTTCTCTAAAGTTGTGCTTTCTTCCGTAAGCAAGCAATGGCTGTGGACAGTTTCTGAGTAGTGGGGAGGCATAATCAGAACTGCACTTTAGAAATTGTACTAACCTGTCTGCAATGTATAAAGTGAATTAGAGTAGCAAGGAACTGAAAAACGGGAAGTCGAGGATGTGGCAGAAATCCAACAAAGCTGTAAGAAGCATTTACTAAGGACAGGAGAAGCAACACTGGGAAGGAAGGGATAGATATCAGTGAAGCAGCAGAGAGAACGGGCAGCTTTGGGTAAAAGGCACGAGGGAAGAAAGAGGCAAAGATACCTATTTGCATCTAGACTGGGAAGAGGGTGGCACCTTGAATGGAAATAGGAAACATGGGAACATACACAGGTTTGGCATTGCTATTCTCAGCTTGGGGTGTCCAGGATATGTCTGGGTGGAGCTGGTTGGCACACAGCTGAGAATGCAGAACAGGAGCTGGGAAGAGAAGTCATGGTGAGAGAGAGATTTAGGAATCACATGTATTATGTGAGTGTTGAAGCTGTGGAATTAGATGAGATCACCCAGGGAGACAGTAGACAGCAGTGAGAGACGAGAGGGCAGGGAAAAGAACATTGGGTCAAGCCTTCATTTGGCAGGGAAGAGAGAGAAAGCCAGAAGAGGAGGGATGTGTGGTGGGTTTAAAAAAAAAATTTTTTTTTTGATGTTGCATCTTGGAGGGATTTTTCTTTGTCTCTCTGGAAGGAAACCTCATAAATCCTTGGAGAATTGATTTCTTCAAATGGTTGTATATCTCACCTATATGCATTTATGCATGCATTTGGCAAAAAGAGGATAATTTTACAGAATGCAAATGCCAAAAGTGGAAAGATTGTGAGAGGCCTGTGGTTGACTTGTAGAGGAAGAGACAGCACTGAATGATTTTTTCATAAAAGCAAGAAACGATCAAGGATAAAGCAGATCACTGCGATGGCAAAAGAAACGATTGTAATTTTAATGGAAAAGAACCACTTGGAAGGCTCAATGATTTTTTTTTTTGAGTCGGCGTCTCACTCTGTCGCCCAGGCTGGAGTACAGTGGCATACTCACCTCCACCCCAGTGTAGACCTGCTGGGCTCCGGTGATCCTTCTGCCTTAGCCTTCCAAGGAGCCGGAACTACAGGCACATGCTACCATGCCTGGCTAACTTTTTGTTTTATTGTAGAGATGAGGTCTTGCTATTTTTGATGGCAGGGACCACTTTTTCCGGGAATTTGCCTGCCTGTGCCAGCTCTGCATTCTCCCTTGCGCTTCTTTCAGCAAAATGCTGAGCACATAGTAGGTGGTCTGTTAGTATGTTAGTTAAATACCATTAAGCTTTCATTATACGCCTCGTACTCAGGCAGGATTTCATAGCCATGATTCTTAAGTATAAAAATTTCAGAGGTGGGAGTAGGGGAAGGGGGAAGGAGGTAGCTTTGTTGACGCTTGCGGCAGAGGCTACTGGGACGAGGGAAACACTTTTATTTCCCTTGTGGACTGGACGTTCCTTTTGCTGTAGCAGCTGCTAATGGAAAATAATAAAACCCATTTTCATCAGGCAGTATCTGGAACACTTACAGTTCAATTCAATGCTCAGAACAGATTGTTACAGAACACATTAGCTTGTCATCAGCATCCACGATGATCAGGGGATTTTTTTTTTTTTTACCTAGATTCAATCGGAAATTGAATTTATAGGTCATGATCTGTTATGATTCCTGAAAATCATCAAATTTTTTTAAGTTAATAGGAGCATATAGCCTATTATTATAAATGAACACACATCTTTCCATTGGTTAAAATCACAAAGGTTGCAAATTAAGCTGTGGAAGAACTGAGAACTAGAGCAGCTGCGAAAATATGACTTCACTAATTTTGAACCTATGTTATGACTATTAATTGTTCCAAACTGAAAAATTTGATCCCAGTTTCATAATAAATTCCATCTTACAATACAATGCCAGGAGGTAATGCCAGCACTATTTTGGTAACACACTGAAAGCCGTGCATGGGAAGGAATTCAAGGGTGTATTTCTGTTTGTCTCTGCTCCCATAGATGAGTGCACTGTTTTGGGATGGTCCTTTCCAAATGCAGAGTTCAGTGCAATTAGCTGGAATTTTTAAACACAATGTACACAATACGCAATACAGTGGGGGTTGAGAGGTCTGGAAGAACCCTGACCTGGGTATAAGGTGCTAATTTTGTCATTTGCCAACTTCAGGGCCTCAGGTAAGCTGCATGCCTGCTCTGGGCCTCAGTTTCCTCTTCTGCGGCATGAGGAATTTGGGTGAGAGGTTCTCTAAGAATACTTTCCTGTATATTTAAAAAATAATTCTTGTTGTTCCCTTCTAATTACATAAATATGTAGGCTCATGGTGGAGATGTCCCAAAATAAAGATGAGCCAACACTAGAAATTAAAATTGCATGTAATGCTACAACTCAGAAATACATACCACTGACGTTCTGATGTCTACTTTTCCAGTTCACATATGTATAGACGTATGTACATTTCTTTATTTTTTTTTAGTTGAAGTCTCACTCTGTCGGGCAGTGGTACACTCACCGCCATCCCAGCATCGACCTGCTGGGCTCCACGATCCTTCCACCTCAGCCTTCCAAGGAGCTGGAACTACAGGTGCATGCTACCATGCCCAGCTAATTTTTTTTGATCTACTGTAGAGATGAGGTCTCACTAAGTTGCCCGGGCTGGTCTCGAACCTGTGGACTCAGGCAATCCACTGGCCTCAGCCTCCCAAAGTGCTGGGATTACAAGCTGAGCCACTGAGCCTGGCTTGTACATTTCAATATACACACACAAGGTGGGATAATTGTATATACACATCATTTTGCAACCCACTTTTTTTGCACTTGATAATAGTGTAAACATCTTTCTCTATAATATGATTTTTTTCAAATAGAATCTCACTGTATGACTAGATCATTAATTTATTTAATCCATTCTCTGTGAATGGATTATTTGGTGTTTTTTAAAAATCTCTTGTAACTTTTCACATTGTTATAATGAAAACTCACGTGGCTAAATTTCTCTAAATATTTCCAAATTCTTTTCAAATTAGGGCAAATGGCCAGAGACAGACTTGCTGAGTTACAAGGCCTTCATGGGTTTTAAGGGTTTAACATCTATTGCTCAATTCACATAAAGTTTGAATTATATGTTACGCTTTGCTGTTTTTGGAGACAATTAATTACAGTTGGATTCAGGAATGCTAAGCACAACTACTCCCTCATAGTAAGGTATGACTGGGTGTGTGTCTACGCATTTACATGTGACCAGTTTTTGTATTATGCCATTTTGTGATTATTCAGGAAGAACTTCTGTGCACATTCATATGGACATCCTCCCGCTTCCTCTCAGCGAATGTCGTTGCAGAGAAAAAAAAATCTCTATACATTTCTGAGTTTCCAGAGAATTTCAAATTAATTCTCTGCGACCCTTTCTAGCTCTCATAGTTGATGATGGTGTTTGGTTTATCGCAACACATTTATCGAGTTTCCTCTACATGTTTCGTAATGAGGCCTTTGGCATGAAGAAGCAACAATGGCAAGCATGCAGCATTGGCAACGGTGCTGTAGGAAGTCTGAATGGCCTGTGGAATTAGGAGACAGACTGGAATGAGGTCTCAAAGATACTGTGTTAGCCAGGACTCTTTGATTGGCACCTGAGAGAAAACCACCTCAAATTAACTTAGCAAATAGGGTTCCATTTATTGTCTTATATAATCAGGCCCCAGGGAGACCAGGGATGGAGCAGGGCAGGGACTTTCTTTTGTTGTCTTCTGTCTTCTTCTCTCTGTGGGTTGGCTTCATTCTCTCAGAGTTTTCTAAGCTGGTGGCCAGAATTAGGGCTGACAGGTGATTTTGCTCACATCTTTTGCTTCTGCTTACATACTTGAAAGTCTTAAGCCCAGAGGAAAAAAAGTCATTCTCCCAGCTCCAGTTTAAAAAGCCCCAAGGAATTACTGTTCGTTCTGGCTGGGGTGATGGGACCACCACATGGAGCAGGTATGGGAACAAGGGGAGAAACCATGGTGGGCTAGCTTGGGTCATCCAAGGGTTGGGGCTGTTTCCTCAGGAAGAGAGAAAAGGGTGCTAGACAGAAGCAAACAAACAGACAAACGTTATGAGCACTTAAGATGGGTGGCATTTAAACATACAGAAAAGAGGTTAGCAGGGAGTGCATCAGCAGCAGGTAATCAAAATATATGAGTTGACTGAATAAACAACTGAATGAAATGGTGTGAATAAGAGAGGAAATGGAAGTATGCTCCTTGACTACCAGAATTCGAATTCTACATTAATGATTTGTTTTCATCTCTGTCAAACTGTCATATATGCATGTTCCCATTTCAGATAAGGAGAGTGGACAGAATAAATTCAAGTCCTTTGTTACAATGCTAATATGAGGTGTGCTTACAAAGCCATAAATTGTGTAACCCAGTCTGTGTTTTGGCAAAAAACCAAAACAGAACAAAGTAAACAACAACAAAAACACAGTCATCTGTAACCAAAAAAAAAAAAAAGTTTCAGAATAATTGAATTTTTTCTTGGGTTTCTAGAATGCCACAAAAAGGAACCTCAGCCTTTTTGTGATCTCATCTGCTTGTCTCGTCCTGCCCTGGCTTGGGCCTCGGTCCCCTCGACAACCCCAGCCCTAGCCTGTGGGCCTGTTGTGTACCTCCCCTGCCCCCATTCTGGTTCTGCATTCCACAGCTCAAAATAGCTGGTCTTGAAGAGAGAGATTTTCCTTGGATGTAAGGGGAAAGAAGACAAGCTAGCATCTGTTTAGTGGCTGGTTGGGTTGGCTGTGAGAATTCCTGCATTATTAATTTAGTTATGACCTACTTGACCTACTTTTTAGTGGAGCTGTGATTCTGACTCACAACTCTCTCTGAGATCTGTGTGCTTTTGCCCCCACCATCAGCCTGGGGAGGGCAGTGGAATAACTTGGAAATGACTCATGTTTCCTCTAATTATCCCAGGTCCTGCCTTCTTGATTTCTACTACCCTAAAACTTATATATAATCCTCATCACATAATCAAATACAGAATGATGTATTCCAGTACTATGAATTTCTTATTTTTTCTGAGTTGGAGTCTTACTCTGTTGCTCAGGCTTGAGTGCAGTGGCACAATCATGGCTTATCACAGCCTAGATCTCTTGAGCTCCAGTAATTCTCCTGCTTAAGTCTCCCGAGTAGCTGGGACTATAGGTGAACGCTGCCACACCCAGCGAATTTTTTAATTTTTTTTTTTTTTTGAGTTGGAGTCTCACTCTGTTGCAGCCTCGACCTGCTGGGCTCTGGCGATCCTTCCGCCTCAGCTTTCCAAGTAGCTGGAACTACAGGCGCGCTACCACGCCCGGCTAATTTTTGATTTATTGTAGAGATGAGGTCTCGCCAAGTTGCCTGGGCGGGTCTTGAACCCTCGGGCTCAGGCAATCCACTCACCTCGGCCTCCCAAAGCGCGGGATTAGAGGCTGAGCCACCGAGCCCGGCTTATTTTTTTTTTTTCTTGTAGAGACAATGTCTTTCTATGTTGCTTAGACTGTTCTCGAACTCCTGGGCTCATGCAGTCCTCCTCTCTCGTCCTCCTAAAGTGCTGGAATTATAAGCATGAACCATCTTGCCCGTTATTTCTTGTGTCTGACTTATGTCCAACAGCACATGCTGTTGCCTCAACTTGGAGTACCCTTTCCCCACATGACCTCTGGTGAATGCCTACTCATCCCTCAAAGCCGAGCTGATGTGTTTTCTTCTCTGTGGCAGTTTCTCTAGAGACTTTTTTTTTTTTCCTGTAAACATATTTTTAGTGTCATCTTATTGGTGTATTGTAATTGTTGTTTACCCATTTGTCAACTCCCGGACCGTTTGAACTTCTCTGGGAAAGGGACCATGCCTTATTCCTCTATGCAGCCCCATCCAGTGCCCAGCATGGCTTCTGCCACTCGGTGGGTGCTCAACAAACATTTTCTGAATAAATAAACAATGAATGACTCAGTTATTCCCATATGTGGCAGGGGCTGTGTGCCAAAGGGGATGCTGAGTAGTATTCACTGATTGGTGTGACAGCAAGAGGGAGATGCTGTAAGTCCTAGAGTAGGGAATGGCTTGAAAAAATTATGTTTCAGGAGAATGGATGTGGCAGTCTGTTGTTTGAGACTTTCAGGCCTTGGAATAATTGCCTGTGTTTTGACATTCTTCTGTAGCTTGAGGGAAATAAATGAAACGGATGGGAAAGAAACTCTTCTAGGACATACTGATCTAGCAAAACGAGACTTCGGAAAGGATCCCAGTGCATTTCCTTGCTCCCTGAGGTTCCAAGGGGATTTCCTTGTGTTCATCTCCCTCCTGCTTTGTGTGCTCACACTTGTCAGTGCACCCCACATTCAAGTCGAATTGGGAATAGAATCTGCTTTTCTTGTGTTTACCACTTTCCTGGTTTTTCTTCATCTGTTGTAAATTAGTCCTTCTACGATTGGCTCGCTTTTGACGATATTTTGAACCATCCCACAAGGACTTAATTTGTTACTCAATAACGAAGTGTTCTCTGATCTACAGTACTCATATTTGGGACATCCAAAGCTGGATTGCTACTGCCTGGATCATCCCAGCACGAGTCCTGCCAACCTCTGTCTTGAAGTGTTCTCAAGTTCTGTGTGTCTCGCATGAAACCATGAAGGCAGATGTTTCAACAGAGAAAGCTGAGAGTCTGTGATGCTAGACTATTGCTTAGGGTCACACAGCTCTAGGAGAAAGCCTAAGATTTTCAAAACACATTCCAGGAGAATCTGGAACAAGGATGACTGGTTAGGAAATGGTGAGGTTAGAATTATTTAGGGCCACTCAAAACCAAGGAAAGACTATGCACATCTGTTGCTCAATTTCTGCTGAGTGACATTGAGCCACTGAAATCATCTGAGAAACTTCTCGGACACGGGGGCTTTTGTTTGACGATGTACAGAAAGCCAACAGAATCAACTTTCTCTTGGGAAGGAATTTGAGTTATAGTTGGTCCAATGCAAATGTCCTTAATTTTTACAACTTTGGGCTAGGACCTTCTAGTGTTTTGTAGCTGGGTATTGCTACCCGCAAATGCACAGTTTTCACAGAGAGATTAAAACATTAACTTGATCGAATCATGACCTTACATTCCAATTTTTTTTTTGAGTTGGAGTCTCACTCTTTCGCCCAGACTGGAGTGCAGTGGCACGTTCCCGGCCACCGCAGCCTCGAGCTGCTGGGCTCCAGCGATCCTTCCGTCTCAGCTTTCCAAGTAGCTGGAACTACAGGTATGCGCTACCACACCCTGCTAGTTTTTGATTTATTTTAGAGATGAGATCTCCCCAAGTTGTCCAGGCGGGTCTCGAACCTGCGGGCTCAGGCAATCCACTCACCTCAGCCTCCTAAAGTGCAGGATTACAGGCTGAGCCACCGAGCCTGGCTACGTTCCAATTTTAAATCTCGTTTTGTGGAGTGCTGATTGATAAAGACAGAACATTTCAATTTGGGTCCTCCAGCTTTTGCTGGATCTATGTGTCGGCTGCATGCTAGGCAATCAAGCTACAGCAAGGACCCCTGTCCTTGGGGTTCAGTTAGCGGGAGGGTCGGAAACCTCCACAGACCTGGTCGTGACACAGTTAGGCACAGATGGGGAGCTGAAGAAGTGCAGAGGAGGCGAAAGGAGCCCAGCCTGGAAATCGGGAGGTGAGAAAATCTGTCTCGAAGGACGCGCAAGAGTTAGCTGAATAAAGGAAGGTGGAAAACGCGCGTGGACAAGAACACTGAGTTGTCAGCAGATGTTATTTTAACGTGAGTCATCAACCAAGGTAATGGCAGCAGAAGGAGTTTATCCCGAAGCAGAAGTGTTCATTCATTTCAAAGGAGATGTTTTACACGATCATGAAGACCGGTTTTCCCCATTCCCAGTTCTCTGGTTGATTTTGCTGTTGTTCTTCCTTTTTCTCCCTCACTCCTGCTGTTCTATGTCTGATGTGCACCACCCATTTTCATCAATAGGGAGAATAGGATGTCAACCAGGAGAAGTATAACACTAGCACCCTGATTAAAATTTCGTCCTGAAGAAGACACAGGCAGCGGCTTGGTTCGCAGATTCACATAAATCCAATGCATGGGAATGTTGTGCAGCCATCTCCAATGTGAGAAGTCAACTGGAAAATGATAAAGGGCAGGTTTTGCCTCTTGTTGTAGTTGTTTGTATTTTGTGGCAAAACACCCCAAAACTCATATTCTGTACGTTGATTGTCATTAGCTTAATTCTAGCAGTTGTAATTTTAGGGGAGACTCAAGGATTTTGGTTCCAGATAGTGTTATCTCACTGCTGTTTTGACTCTGAGCAGGTAATTCAACTTCTCTGAGCTTCAATTTTCCCACTCACGGAGTAGGAGAAAAGTACCTGAGTGCTATTTTGGGATTGAATAAATAACATTTAGTCATGCTAAGTGCGGGGCCTGAAACATAGCAGGTGCTGAATAAGTGATTGTTTTTATTGTTATTTTGGTGCCTTCATTCCCTCAACAGTTTTGCATTGCTTGGAAATTAAATATGTGATACTCAGAGTGTCCATTCTCATGGGTTGAGGTATAAATTAGCCACCAGAGTGACCGAGAGTGCAAAGCCTCAACCTCTCTGTTTGTCAACATGAGTAGAAAGTCTAGAAGTCTAATCTGTCACTGCCTTCCCCAGTGATTCAACTCATTCCTGTTATATATTTAGATAGTTTCTGAGTTTTCAGTTTCTCAGGGACAATCCAGCCCAGCTTTGTCCTGTGGTGATGTGCTTGTCCTGGTGGTTGTGAATCTCAGTTAAAGCTAGAATGAGTAAGTTGAAAGTGAAGTGGAAACAGTTATGAGAATCTTGATTCTCTCTCTCTCTTTTGTTTTTTGAGTTGGGGTCTCACTCTCTTGCCCAGGCTGGAGTGCAGATGTAAGAACACAGTTCACTGCAGTCTTGGCCTCCTGGTCTCAGGCAACCCTTCCGGCTCAGCCTCCTGAGTAGCAGGCACTACAGGTGTACACCACCATACCCAGTTCATTTTTAAATTTTTTATAGAGATGAGGTCTTGCTCTATTGCCTAGGTTGGCCTTGAATTCCCAGACTCAAGCAATAGGCTTGTCTCAGTCTCCCAAATGACTGGAATTACAGGTGTGAGCCAGTGTGCTCGGCCTGAGATTCTTGACTCTAAAGGTGGCAGTGGCTGCTTGGTGGTGTGGCCCCTATGCCAGCCTTAGCACTTTTGTTGGGGAGGAGAGGCTACCCATTCCTCGGTGGATCCAACACTTCTCTTATCAGAGAAGAGAGAGGATCAATAGCCAACCAAGCAACCAAACAAACAAACAAGCCCAATTTTTCTCTTCACTTAAATATGTAATAAATGGTTAGGACATTCAATTGGCCATGCAAGGGCAAATGGCCCGACGGCACGTTGCCAGGTCCTACGGCAGGGGTTGGACTCCTCATGGGCAAGGGGGATTCCAGGGCAGTACACTTCCACCAAGCAGGGCTGGGCACTCATCTCTGGGAGGAAAACCAGATTCTGGGACTATGGGACTTTAAGCTTGGTAAGTAGGAAGTCGCAGCCCCTCTCCCAGCGTGGTCGGGGGCTGAGATTTGATAGCAAAATGACCTCACAGGACTCTGACTTCATCCCTATCTTGCCAGGCAAGTGTTTATGGTTGCAGGAGTGATAGCCCTCCCTTGGCAGGATTAGAGGGCTGGGTCCAAGCTCTGAGGCTGTGGTTGGTTTAGGGTGAGCTTATGGCACGAGTCACCACCACAGTGTTGTGGCCGGAAAGCCTTCGCCCCTTCCCTGGTGTAAACGGCGTGGGTGAGGCTGGGGTCCAAGCCCTGCAACTGATTGGAATGGATTGCCTTGGGTACTCAGCAGTGGCTAGTTTCCCTGGCTATGTGCAGGAGACCTGTCCCTTTCTGGAAGATGGCCTGCAGGGAGTAAGCACAGACAAGTTAGCCCCTTCTGCTCACATGGCATGTAAATACTGACAGGCGATTGATGTTTCAGTTTTATATTAGAGCTAGATTTGCTTGGTTCTATTTTGTTCTCCATTAAATATACATTTATTTCTTTTTCCCCCTTTAAGCAAACATGTAATTGAGGGCTATAGGAGTTTACGAGGCATCTTGATCTTGTTCCCTGGGTTTGTAGTAGACCCTTGGCACTGGCGGTGGTAATGTCTGACCTTAATCCATACCACCCTTGATAAAAGTAGAGAGAGGCAAGTCCCTGTGGACTTCCGTATAGCCGTTTGCTCATTCATTCATAAAACCTAAGTTGACTCAAGATCTGTTGATTACGTGGGGTAGACTTGTGGAAGAATACCGTCGGAGGGATTGAAAGTCTGTTCAGAGAGAGAGGAAGGTGAGCCTGCCAGCATAACAAATGTCATAAATGCTGCAACAGAATAATTGCAAAGTTCTCTTGAATCACAGAGGTAGAAGTAATTAATCTGGCCCTGAAGAACTGGGGAGAATTTCACAGTGGAGGTGCTATTCAAGTTAGGTCTTGAATGGTGAATAAGAACCTCCCTGGTGGAGCAGCGGTGGAAGAACTTTCCGGGACTGCAAAGGCCTGGGGTGGGCGGACCATGACCAATTCAGGGAGTGGCAGAAAACCAGTAGGGTTGGAATCTGGGCTTGAGGCTGGTGGCGGGGTGGGTGTGTGAGAAAAAAGTGAAGCGAGGGCCAGTTTGTAACCAGGAATGTGGGAAAATCTGTAGGGTAAGGAGAATGTTAAAGGAAAGGGACAGAGGTGTCCAACTATGAAAGGGAATTTAGAAATCTGTTTTTCTAGGATGGGATTTCCCAAAGTATGTCTCTTAGAGCAATAGCCCTTGAGATATTCCTGGGCTGAGAGATTTGCAGACAAACAAGTATGGGAAACGCTGTATTGTGTGTGTGTGTGTGTGTGTGTGTGTGTATGTGTATGTATTATTATATATACACACACAGATATATTCACATATAAACAGTGATATTATAGATGCTCTGACAAGTTATATAGGGAAAAGAGATCTGTTTACCTCTGTTTAATCTAATGTTTTTCCGACTTATTTGACCATGATATGATTTTGCTTTATGAAGTACTTTTTAATATCTCAGGGAATTAGCATCCCACATTACACATCTGGGAATATTATTTTAGGAGTTTGTAAATTCAGAAAGTAGGTCTGGAAGGAGGAGAAGACAGGTCAGACCCTGTTTTCTCAGCCAAGACCCCAAAAGGCCACTGTTTATGAAGCTCTGTGCTGGGTGATTAGTGAGGACACCGAATGCAGACACCTAGAAGTGGAGGCAGGTCTTTAGCACCCAGGAACAAGACTGGGAAACCAGGCACAGAAGGAGTGGCTTTTAGGGGGATATACTCAGCCCTAGGGCACAAGACAGTGATGTCAGAGATTGATATACTAAGGTAACAGTGGACTAACTCTTAAAAGAAGCCTGAAATAAAATTGTTTTTAAAAAAGGAGCCTGACTTGGACACCATTTACAGGAGACTTCTTATGTTCCTATAAAACATCCAACCCCATGGGGTGGTAGCAGAGTTGGGGGATGGATGCTGAAGGGGATTACACTTCCAGAAGCCCAGGGCATAGATGACTATTAAGCACATCCAGCCTCCTCTCTCCTTGACAGGTGCCATGGCCCTCAGGGCATATAAATCCTCCCCGTGGCCTATAAGGTCCTTCTTCTTCTTCCCTTCCCTGATGCTTGCATCAGGGTCTTGCCTCAATTTCTCACTCACCATAAGATCCAGAGCTCCTTGCCACCTGCCAGCATGCCACACACACTCTAGCGCAGTTAGAAGTGACCACTCACTGAATGCTTATGTTGCATTGGGTTCTGTGCTGAACACTTGATGTGAACAACTTATGTGTGCTGTTCACAGCAGTCCTGGAAAGTGTCATATGGGAATGCATCTGGAGGTAAACAGTAGAATATCCTACGAACAGTGGCTGAGACAAAGATGGATACTTTCTCCTGCGTAAAAAGAAGTCCAGAGGGAGGCAATTGTTGAGTGCAGTCTTGGCCATGCCCCCGAGACCAAGACTCTAGTTTTCACTCTCTTCTTTCACTCCCTGGTGAGTGTCTTCACATCTTAGCCTCATAGCGTCAAAGTGGGTGCTGTACCTGTAGGCATCACACTGATATTCTCCTTCATCTGGAGTGTGTGAGCAAAGCCTTCCTGGAACCCCCCAGTTGTTTGTTTTTGTCTCATTGGTGAGAGCATTGGCCTGTGAGTTTTCCAGCTGGAGAGAAGCTGGGAGATTGAGGCTTGAGCTTCCAGGTCTTTATAATTGAGGAGGGCAAGCGTGATTGGAAATGGGTGTTGGGATAGTCAGCCTGAAGGCCTGCCTCGACAGGGCATTGTTATTCCCATATTAGACAGCAAAGTCGCTCCGGAGGCAAGGTCCACTTGCTGGGGTCTCATCGCCGCTAAGTGTCAGTGGCAGATTCCAAGCAGACTCAGTTTGACTCCAAAGTCAATGGTGGATTCACTATTTCAAATTGCCCCTTTGCAGTTCTCAAAGTTGGGTTCAATTCAAATTATGTTTACCAAGTATCTACTTTGTTGAAAGCACTATATTGGGATCACAGATGAATATACAGAGGAGCTAAAAACCTTGTTCCTGCCTTCAAGAAATGAATCACTTTGATGGAAAGTGAGAGAGATGTTCGTGTATTTCACCAACTCAAGGTATATTTTAATGGCTGACATCACTGCGGCACAAATGGTAAGTTGTAGGTATTCTGGGGGAGGGAGAGAAGAATTCTGCCTGGGGAATTCTGAGAAGCGTCCCTGGAGAAGGATTTATTTGGGCTACCTGTATGTAGATGCTTCTTTCATAAACATTGCTGTGTTTAGTTTTTGTTTTATTAAACTTAAATTTAACGTATTTTTGTTCTGGGTCATCTCAGGCACAGTTTATGTCTGAGATTAATGCAGAGATATAATCTTTGAAAGTAAATCAACTGACCATGCTTTCTGTTCTTATTTTAATATCTCTATAAAAACCATAATTTTGTACTTTAAACCAAAACTATGTTTGGTCTATCAAATTAAAATTCATGAAGTAAAACATTCCAAAACAGTAATAAACACCAGGCAATTTAAAATAAGCATAACCTAGTTAGTATATATTTTCCTAAACAAGTTTAAGAGTCAGATTGCATTCCATAAAGTTTTTATATTCCAATTGCATCAGCATAAAATGACAGAGGATCCATTTTTTTTTTTTACCTCAACACAAAAGATAATGTAACGTACTGTTCTTTCAGTGGGAAAAAAAAAGTTATAATGAATCTGAGTGGAAGTGAAGTGAGAATAGTCTTAATTATAGATCTTAGCACAAAGAGCCCTCCTCAGATCAAAGGGCAGAGAGCATGATCAGAATGTTCCCAGAAGAAAAACAAATGGCTAAAGACATGTAAAAACCGAAATCCGTAGAGAAATGCAGAGGAAAAGAAGATACCATTTTCTTTTGGTCTGTTAAATTAGAAAAGAACTTAAAAAGGATAAATCCACAGCAGAATTTGGTGAGATGGCAATCTCATATGTCTGTTGTAGGACTATAAAGTGATAATAATCTTACCTGGAAGCAATTAGACGGTGCATATCAAGAAAGTCAAAACATTTATAATATTGAACCCTGTGATTCCACATTTATAAACTCTTCTAAGAAAATAATTTGAAATGTGGACAAAGATGCATGCACAACAAAATTTGTTTTAGAATTACTTATAATAATAAAACATGAAAATTTAAACATTTGATAGGGGATTAGTTAACACAATAATCTAGTTGTTATGCAAAACGTTTTGGAGACCTAATGATATGGGGAAATTATAACATAGTGTTAAGTGTATTGTATAAAGTAGCACCATTGCAACTGTAGAAAAATATTTCATAGAAAAAGTCTGGAAGGGGACTTTCAGACTGCAAGTTTTTGTTGGGCTGTGGCATTTAGAAAATGTTTTTGTATATTATTGTACTTTCTAATTATACCTTGAGTACATGTGATGTTTATGAGAAGAAAAGAATGATAATAAGCATTGACCCCCAAATCTGCCAGGTGAGACCAGGTGCTCTTTGTTTCTTTACTGAGACATTAGCCTTGCAGCTGGGCGTTGCAGGCAGCTGACAATTCTGGGCTTGAAGGTGCTCATTCAGAAACTTTCTCCTGGGGAAGTGACTGGCTGCTTTAGTTCTTCGTAGTCATTTGCCAGCCCAGTGCTGTTTGAAGAAATCTTCACCGGGTTGCAGTATTTGGAAGGCAAGGCAGCCATGATTGAGACTTCTCATATTTCCCATTGTGGTCGGGTTGCAGGCTGTCCCCATCCTGGCCTAGCAGTGGAGCAGGGGTGTCAGCTGTGTGCTCAGATGCTGTGGGCTCAAGAAGATGACTTTGCCTGGCATCAGCACCCATATTGGGAGAACTTTAGCACTTTTGTGTGAATTATGGCTTTCACCCACTGACTAACTTGCTGTAAGCAGGCCGAAACCTCCGGGGAAGTTTGTGGTGGTCCTGGAGCTGAGGCAGGATAACAAGTCAGCCGTGGGCAGGACTGACCTTCCTAGTCCAGTGTCTACTTGCGGTGCTTCTCCAAATGACAGAAACTGAGTTTGCTTCATAAAATTGGGTTTATCCCACGTATGGGGTCTATCCAGGCCCCTGTAATAACGAAGACAGTACACATGCCAGGCCCTCCACTTACAGTATCTTGTTTAATTGAACCTTTGCTATTATCCTGTGAGGTTGGTGTCATTGTCCTTATTTGGCAGATGGGGAAACTGACTTAAATCTCACCCAGTTATGAGAGAACAGATCTGAAATTCAAACTCAAGTCATTCTACTTCCAAAGCCCTTTATGCCTGTAACCAGTAGCTAATGTTTCCCAAAGTTTACTTATTTGAGCATTAACTTCACTATTTTTTTTCAAAGCAGGATTTATTGGGAGGACAGAAAAGCTCCCATAGTGGGAGGGGACCCAAGGGGGTTGCCCCACTATTTTTTAAACCAAAGCCACGTATCATCTATACTTCATTTGTTCAATATATTTTGTCAACTTATTTTTCTTCCAGTTAAAGAAATTACCCTCATCCTAAGCAATAATGGGCATGAAATCGTGGGTTAATGTGTTGGCTGTGTTTTTCTAAGGCGTACATTAAAAAGCTCACATAATTTTAAAAACCTTTGGTCCCTGTACTTTCTAAAATACTTGCCACACCAGCGAATATGTACCACATTTTGGGAAACCTCATTATGCTGCTTTCTTCATGCTGGGCCAAAATGGGTCTCTCTGATTGTGTTGTCTCTGGGTGGGAATATTGTTATGGCAATTTCTGCATTAGGGAAGTGGCTTATATGGCTGTTAAGGATAATAATAGTGTCAGTAATCTAATGATACTGTACCTTTCCAATGCTGAGATTCTTCTATGATTCTGTGGTCTCCATGAACAACCGAGATTCTGGGGGCTTATTATTGCTAGGTTCTCTGTCAGTGACTTCTGTAGAAAGTTTACAGATTTTTTCATTTTTCTGTAGTATTCTCCTTAAGGTAGTGGGACTGACAATTAACTAGTCGCTACTCACTAGTGGTCTTCTGTTTGGTAGAGTCTGACTGGCTCTAATTGTTTCTTTTTGATGTATCAATCCCAAGGCAAACGGTGGCCCACAGGAACACCATCGTCTCCCCATCTTCCATTCCCGATGTCCCCCACGGGCTGTACCCAGGCACACGGGTCAAGCACATCAGGCTTTCAGAGACCACGGCAGTGGGGCTGGTTCTTCCACAAGTAGCTCACAGAATTCCTTTGTGATATAATTTATGATGTCAGTGTGGTGGGGGAGACTTGGGAACCTTATAGGATCACTTGACTTTGCTTTATGGTGTGGGACGGCTGAGTGCTGTCTGTCATGCATCCGGTCATAAAACATTTATCAGGTAGAAAGTCTCGCAGGGCAAAGTTCATATGTCTGCACTGCTGCACAGTAACTGGATGACACATTCACTATGGTGGTGCTCTGTACAGGTAGGCTAAGAGAAATCTGGAACGCAGCAAGTGTGCCTTGCTGACAGAACGCGGAACTAGAGAACAGTAGGCCGTAGTTTGTCCCAGCTCTGCCAGCTGGGTGATGACAGGAAAGTCACATCTTTTCTGGGTCTCTGTTGACTCGTCTGTCTCCATACGTCCCTTCCAGGGCTACTGAAACACAGCTTGAGTGTGCCAATGCATGTCATCTGATAGAACCGTTCTACTGAGGTAGTTACTATCGTGCATCTACTATAAAACAGGGGAGTCAGAGCAGTGAACTGTGGACTTTCCCAAGCTCTAGGACACGGACGCTGGCGAGGAGGGAGAGAGGGGCCTTAGCATGTCACGTAGGCTTGTTTGCTTAACTGTGCAAACAAGTTTGATAGCAGCATCCTCTGTTTCTATTAAGCTTCAGAAATTTGTTTGTGAGATATGGATTAGGAAGCTGCACTGAGGCAGAGACAGAAAAGAGAGAAATGAAAGAACATCAAGAAGAATCCAAATGAAAGAACATCAAGTTTAAAATTAAACTCTATTCGTTCTTTGTTTTACTCTCACCCTGAGGAACACTTGAAGGAAATCACTGAGGCCCAGGAAAGGCTACAGCACCAGCAATTATCACCAAATATCTTGCTCACTGGCCAACTCCTCCCCCAACTCTGCTGAAAAAGAGGGTAGTTAAATTCAATTGTTGCAATTCTTAGTAGCTGGCCATAACAAGTTATGTGACCTTTCCACATGGTCATCCTTTTCAGGCTGATTTCATTCTGATAGCATGTTAGCCCTGAACAGTCCCCTAATTTAAGCAATTATTATCATTATTTTTGAGTTGGAGTCTCATTCTGTTGCCTAGGCTAGAGTGCAATGGCACACTCATGGCTATCCCAGCGTCGACCTGCTGGGCTCTGGCCATCCTCCCACCTCAGCCTTCCAAGTAGCTAGAACTACAGGCGCACGCTACCACGCCTGGCTGATTTTTGATTTATTGTAGAGATGAGGTCTTGCCAAATTCCCTGGGCTGGTCTCGAACCTATGGGCTTAGGCAATCTACTCTGCTCGGCCTCCCAAAGTTTTGGGATTACAGACTGAGCCACTGAGCCTGGCCTAGGCAATGATTTTAATAATAGTTAACTACTATTTTGATAATAGTTGCTATGTGCAAACCATTTTACTTGGGAGATGATCTTCATCCTCATAAAAACGCTGTGGCATGGATAGCATCACCCCCTGGTACTGAGGGGAATACAAGGACAGGCTGGTTGAGCTGCACCCGAGGCTGGTTGTTTAACACACAGCAGACTGGACTCTGATTCTGGGCTGCTTGACTCCAAACCCAAGCTTCTTGTCGAGTGCTACTTTCATCTGCACTCAGTAATTCTTTTGTGAGGGGAACATCAACAATGTTGAGGCTTAATAACCTGACTTTTATGAACTCAATTGCCAAGCTTTGGCAGACCATTAAGAGGAGTAAGGAAAAATATGTCACTGAATAAGAAGTTTGCAGATTTTTACATTAGTTACCATTCAAGTAGGTTTTGGAACTCGCTTATCTAATTAGCCACTATGATTATTCGTCCTTTGTTTCTATGGATACTACTCTATCTTATTCCTCAAAATAGACACTCATTTGTGTGCTTATTTCTGCACAGTCTAGACGTCAGCCTCTGACAGTTCTAACAAGAGGAGGGATTCCTGGGGTTTTTTTTGTAGGCTGTTTATCGGTTACACTGAGTCCTGTCTTGTAAATACTCACGACAGACTTCCTAAGGCTTTGAGGTGAGTGTGCAGGCACAGCCCTCAAGGATTTCACAGTGCTAGCGCAGGGGTTTTCAAACTTAGCTATACATTAGAACCCTCTAAGGGTGATTTTCTACTCAGAAAATCAGAATGTCTTGGGGGTAAGAGCCAGGTATCATTGGCCTTAACATCTCCCCGGTGTCTTCAATGGACGTTTAAGTGTGTGCACCACTGGCTGGTAGGGTAAACAGTTACAAGTATTTCGAGGCAAATGCTCACAAAATTCTCTCTTTTCACAGGAAGCCAGATTATGGAACAGTGATTCTCAAACTGGGCTGTACATTAGAATCACCCAGGGTGGGGGAGTGGGCGGGGGTGAGATGGGCCTAAATACAGTCAGAAGCGTGGCCCCCCACCTTCTGTAGAGTTTTTTATTAAATGGCCCCTGGAGACAGCCACTCAGACAGCTGTGTTTTAAAAAAGCACCTCAGGTCACTCTAATAAGCAACCAGGTTTCAAACCACTGATTCACACCTACTAACCTTGGGAGGAGGCCTAGGGCTCAAGTTTATGATGTTTCCACTACATTAACTTCCAGGAAGCCCTGATGCTTTTCACCAGACATCTTCCTGATTCTGAAATTAAGAGTTGAATACTGAAAAAACACTTCAATTTAAATAAGATTTTCCAGTGGTGTAGGGTTGGGGTGGGACCCTAAAGACATCTTGCTAGCCTGAGTTATTGAATACTGATGCTAGCAATGATTGAAGTAGCAGCTAAGCGGGGGTTGGTGGGGGGCGGGGAGGTCTAGGTTGGTTGATCTATTTGGCCTTGTGTACTAGAATGTGAAGTCTTCTTTCCCTCACATAACTGAAGGGTTTAATACAACAGTAAGCACAACAATAAATCAATGACCAGATCACAGGCTGTGGAAAATACACAGGCTGTTTTATATTGTCAGATAGCCATGCATGTATTCTTTATTTCATAGTGGGTGCTGTGTATATTTAAAATTTTGTCCTATTACTTTGGCTCGATGGTAATTTTTTACTTTTCACATTTGTAGGTTGTCTTTATTTCCTTTCTCTCTTTGGACTGTAATAGTGCTGAGTTCACCATAGCCCCTTCATCATAATGAGAAATAACTTTTCTAATGACTCAGAAATTTCTAAATTAAACTTAAAATGTTTTTTGCAAGGATGCCGGATACACATTATGCATCACTGTTTCACTCCAGTAATATAATTCAGATACAAATTATCTTTGCAAACGGCAATCAATTTTTGCTACTACTTTTTACTTTCTTGACAATCTGGTCAGTGGGTTGTGGAAAAGTGCTTTTACTTGATGACTTACACTGTTGATAATCATTGTGGTTTTTGGCAGAGCTAAGACATTATTTCACAGACCTACATTGCAAATAAGGAATGGGTGTAACTTTAAAATACTGCCAAAGTTCCTGCGGCTTTAGCCGACACCAAGGAATGTACAAACTCAAGCCCGATTCATATGAAACTTCATTTTTTTTTTTTTACAGTGGTTTGCCACAGGCTAGTCCACACACTGGGACGAGTTTAGACAAATGTAGTCTGTGGAGGTGCTGGGATCCCCTCCGCCCAAGAAGTCTCCTGCTGTGGAGGTCTTCAGGGACGACTGTGTGTCCCACCTAATGCCTCCCACATGTCCTCCCACTTGGAACCGCGGGTTCTAAAGGGAGAAAACATTTTTAAAATACATATTTCAGAAACCTATGGTGTCACTGTGCTGTTTTCCAAAGGGAGAGAGATCTGCTACTCTAGCCTGAATGTCTTTTTTGGGGGTCCAGCTGTTGATAAAGAAATGAAAGGAATGGAGATCTGTCGTGTGGCAGATAACCTTTTGGAAGTGACCGCAAAAGAATAAAGGGCAGATGGAAGTAGAAAGAGCTGCATTAAATGAGTGCCTTATCACTCCTAGCCGACTCAGGCCCCTGATTTTTAAGCATTTTAAACATTTCAAACAAATCAACCATCCCACGGTTGAATGCTCTTGGAAAAAAGACTCTGATTAGTCCAAAAACACCTCAGCTGGCAACCTACAGACTAGAACAGATTTAATTTCTTTAAAAAACCTCTCTCCTCTACCAACAAAGGTGTCAGTTATAAAGAGAAACACCTGTTTTGGTAGAACCTAAACTAAGACCTCTAATTCCTTTCACATAAGTCATTGAACAGCTGTCAGATATGTGAACAAGTTTCAGACACTTGAGAACTATGACTTTAAACAGGTGACCTGGAGATCCTCTGTCCGTATTCTCACGCCCCTGGGCCACCCGCCATGGCAGACTACACAGTCATTACAGAAAACAGCATCACCCTGTCTTGTTTGAGAGTGTATCAGCATGTGTTCGGCACCGCCAGTATTTTTCTAGCTTAAGTAGCACTTATTCCTGATTGCTTTTGGTCTTGTCCCTGTCCTGTTTAGTGACACTGCTATTCACAAGCCACTAAATCAGAAATTGCCATTACCTTTCATTGACTGGCTGATCTCTGTCCGCCCTGCCTTTGGAATCCTTCTCTTCTGGTTGTCATATCACCTGAATCCAGGCTCCTGTCATTACCTCATCATCCTCTTTGAATACCGAAGGGGCCTTTGAGCTCATCCTCCACACTCCACCCTTCACTTTGCTGCCATATTTTCCCCTGAAATCAGAGATCAAATATTCTCCCTTCTATGCTCAAGTCTGTCCGTGGCTCCCCAGTTGTGTTCAAGTTCCTAATCACGTCATCCCTCACCCCAGTTGTCTCCTGACACTGTTCCAGCTGGCTCTGCCACCTCAACTCAAGCACCTTGCTGGTTTTCTCAGCTCCAGCTCTGTGGGGCTATTTTGCCTTACTGGTGGTGTACGTTGGACTCTTCCATGTCCATAAATGGCTGCTCCTGCTGTTTCTTCTGCCTACAATTCCAGTCCTCTCTCCAGCCTGCATGATTCACGCCTCTTAGAAGACTCATATCGTATGTCACTGCTGAGAATTCTTCTCTGCCTCAAGAGAGATGGAACTTCTTTGCCCTTTTACAATGGAGCTTGTCTTTATTGACATACTTATCCCCAGGCCCGCTCATTCCACAAACAGGTATGCACTCCTGTGGTTTTACATGAGGCCCTTGCAGACCAGAACAGCACCTTCTTTCCCTCCTGTGTCAAATAGTTAGCACTCTATACGTGCATGGTAGGCACTCAGTCAATGTTATATCGAACTAGGATTCCAGAGCACTGGCTTTCTGCATGGTAGTTCTTGGTGAGCTTCCAGCCCAATGCCCTGCTGCCACACGGTACGTGGGTTGATCCGTATGCCCTCTGAGCTCTCTGTGAGCTTAAAAATTGGGGGAATAAGCCCCAAAGTGGACAAGTATTTCCCTCCTGTACTATCTGCTCCAGTTGAGTTCTTCATTGACCCTACAACTTCCAGTCCCTTCCGCCCTACCGGCCTTGCCTTTGAGCCTCTGTCTGGGTCATGAGAGCCATTTCAAAGGCCAGCTCATGTTCCACCTTCTCCTGCCAGCCTTCCCTGGGCTCACTGCTCTGGATTTGCTGAATCTCTTAAGGACTTCAGAGTCTTTTTTTCACTATTCAATTTTTCATTATGTATGGTTTCGTACCATCTACTAACGATTAAACTTGGTCAAATTTTGTCAATTAGACCGAGAACTACTGGAGTATAACTTGATGCCTTCAACAAAGGTCTTCCTGTGTCTCTCCCGAAGATCCTGGCTCTGTCATATGTTTTAAAAACTGCCTTAACCTCAAATATAAAATGGGAAAAATAATAGTGTCTATCTTATAGAATATAGGAGAGAAAATACATTTGACACCCTTTGCGCCTGATAAATGTTAATCTCAGTATGATAGTTTTATTTATTATTATTCTTCTTATTATAGTTTTAATAGCAGCTGGTTGAAATTAACTTATTTTCTACCCAAAGCCTACATAAGAGATGTCTGATTCTTTTAGGTCTTTGTCATATTGCTGAATAATTGCAGTGATTGGTTTGGCAAAAAGTAATGCCTTGCGTGGTTTCTGGAACCACTCTTGCACCCTGAATGAAGAGCAGCCAAGGCAGGCATGGAAGCCATGGGTTGCTCAGTGGCGTCTTCTCAAATGAACCACAAGAGCTTGTGAATTGACCTGAGATACACAAATAAAATGTGACTCATTAGATATTAACTAATAAACCCAGTGTGTTTTGGTGCCATCATACTCAGACTATAAGGTCATTGAAATAAATCTGAGCCATTTCTCTTGAAAGATGTTACAGCCTGCTTGTTTCTCTGCCAAAAGGAAAAAAAAAAACAACCAAAAAAAACCGGTCCTATTTCAACACAATAACCTGGAACATATTTATTTTAAAACCATTCCTTTTTACTTTCTTAATTTCTCATATCTCATCCCAGAAAATCTGAACTAACATGGCAAAAGTCCACTGTTTGAATTAGGAAAAACAGTATGATTTTTCTATATTGTTCACAGACTTTGCCCGTTGGACCAGGGATGACTAATTTGGACACAGCTGTACTCTGAACTTATGCCCTAGTTAACATTTCCACTTCTAGGCATTCATTTGGCTTATTTGTTCCAGAAAGTTTTCTGTTCTCTTATTAAATGTTTCACTAGGCTATACCCACAGACCCATAACCTACTTCAGTGACTGATTTTTCAAGACTGTGATTTAAAGAGCCAGTGACTTATTAAAAATGCTTCATCTTTTCACCATTGGGTCTAAGGTCTGCTTTTTACACAGTTTCAATTTAGGTTAAGTTTTGTCCTTGGTCTTAAAATGGCCCCTTGCAGGGCTCTTTCCACCCCTAGGAAATCTCCCTCAGCAAATCTATGGGATTTATCTGGTGTCTCTTTTTTTTTTTTTTTTGAGTTGGAGTCTCACTCTATTGCCTAGGCTGGAGTGCAGTGGCCCACTCATGGTCAGCTTATTTTTTTATTTATTGTAGAGACAAGGTCTCACCAAGTTGCCCAGGTTGGTCTCGAACCCCTGGGTTCAGGCAGTCCTCTTGCCTCGGGCTCCCAAAGTGCTGGGCTTATAGGCTGAGTCACCACGCCTGGCCTGGTATCTCTTTCTTAATCTGGATTAATGTACCCTAATCCTTCTTAAGGCATTGATAGGTCATTAAGCTGTTTACATCTGGAATATGTATAGTCAAAGAAATTTGGAAAAAGCTTTAAGAGCCCAAAGAATGAAGTTATAATGGCAGGATGAACAGAATGATTCAAGGTTTGTGAAAACAGCAATTTTATCAGAGTCATAATTTGGAGCAACAAGTCCCTGTCCTTATTCTTCAAACCGAATTGTTCTTGTAGGGGTTTTTACTTTAGTATAGGCATCTGTTGGTACATTTCCCAAAAAGAATGAGTTAACTAGTTGGGGTTTTTCATTAATGAAGACACAGTCTGCACAGAAGGAATAAGCCTGCCCATAGAAAAATAAGTACGTGCTTTTCTCACTTATAGACTTTCTGGTGGCTGGTCCCACTCACTGCAGGATAGAGTGGGGAACTAGAAGCCAGGAGAGGGAGGAGCACAATGCTGGTGACTACCAGTGTGCTGGTGAGATAACCTCCATGGCATCTCTATTGGGAAATGAATACTATCTCCCTTTCAAAGACTTGGAAACTGTCAGTCTTGCTTGGGAAACCTGTGTCTCTCACGTCCCCTTTTCTCAGCTTTTCTTATCCATAAGATCCAGGGTATAGTAATTCCCCTGCACATGAAGCTTCCCGTTATGAACTTTCAAAGATGCGAATGTGCGTTTGCATGTCCAATCACATAAGGTAGTTCACATGTTTGGTGTACATTGTCATATGCGTGCGTCCTCTACAAGTGGTTGTGCTTTTCTGTACTTTACAGTACTGTATAGAGTACAGTGGTATCTTTATTTCAAGCCCAGGATGTCAGGAAGCAAGCATAAAAGCAGCAGTGAAGCAGCTGTTTGTTTTTCTTAATGTGTTACTTGTGTGAAAAGTATTAAAAACCTGTTAGAACACAGTACTGTATAGTTATTGTGTTAGTTGGGTCCTAGGCTAACTTTGTTGGACTTACAAACAAATTGGACCTATGAACAGGATAAAACTCATTTGTATGTAGGGGACTTACTGTATAGGTTAGATGATTTCTAACTTTCCTTCCTTCTTCCTTTATGACTTTCACCGAACACTGGGACAATGACAGCCAGTTGAGGCTCTGTGGGGGCAGTGAGAGTGGCAGGAAATCTTTTTGAGTTGCACTCTCGTTGCTCTGCCAACAACTGTCTGAGGCCAAGCAAACCTACTCAAGGCCAGGGCTCTGACTTAGGAAGGGTGGGTCCTGAGAGCTCATGGCTATGACACGTAGCAATCCAGATCTTCCTTCCTTAGGTCATATTAGCACTTGCTCCTCCACCGCCTGTGATCCTCCCTGTTCTCAGGCACACCCAACCGATGACTGGGCCAGCAGTTGAGCTCTGTGTATCTGGAAGACCTTTCTCAGGGATTAAAGGCAGCACATTCTTTGGCTTCTGTGGTGATTGAAGAATTCTCTAGGATGGGCAAGCACAGGAAACAGACCTCTATAATATAGACTATTTAGTTTTTGGAGATAACTCCCGTGTGGTGGACCCTATGGCATATTGGTGAGATGAGGAACATGGAAAACATGACATTTTTTCATCTTAAGGAGATAAGAAAAGTCTCTAATTAGGTTGCATCTATTGAAGATTCCACAAATGAGGATATGTGTTTCCTTTCATAAGGCATTGTTAGAGAGCCCGGCCAGAGTTCTATTTCTCTATTTTAGAGTACTTGTGAAGTTGGTGTTTTCTCCAGCAGGATGGGAGCCATTTAGAGGCAGTTGGTTATTTCTTCTCAGTAGTTTAGTAGTCTAGTATTGTTCAGTAGAACGTTCTGTAACAATGGAAATGTTTTACAACTAGCCACTGATAAGTATAGGCATACTTCCTGCAGGTTCAGTTCCAGACCACCACAAAAAAATGAATCACATGAGGTTTTTGGTTTTCCAGTGCATATTAAAGCTATGTTTCTATTATACTGTAGTCATTATGTGTGCAACAGTATAATGTCTAAGAATGTACATATCTTAATTAAAAAATACTTTATTACTAAAAAATGACAATGAACATTTCAGCCTTCAGTGAGTCACGATCTTTTTACTGGTGGAGGTCCGGCCTCTATGTTGCTGGCTGCTGATGAGTCAGGGTGGTGGTTGCTAAAGTTGGGGCTGGTGGTGACAGTTTCTTAAGATAAGACACAAAGTTTGCCACATTGATTGACTCTCCCTTTCACGAAAGGTTTCTCTGTAGATGCAGTGCTGTTTGATAGCTTTTCACCCACGGTAGAACGTCTCTCAAAACCGGAGTCAGTCCTCTCAAACCCTGCTGCTGCGTTCTCAGCCCAGTTTCTGCGACATTCGAAATCCTCTGTTGTCGTTTCTGCGACGTTCACAGCCTCTTCA
>CAUYQG010111035.1:0-24492 GCA_963574415.1 Tarsius wallacei | reverse complement strand
TGGGCAACAGTAAGACAATCTTGGGTTTGTTCTTCCTCATGCCTGAGGAAACACCAAGTGGGTGGGGGGTGCCCCTCATCCACCTGGCTTTGTGTTCACGTGAAAATCTTGTGATTTAATCCTTGAAAATTTAGGATAAAAGGAGCATGGAAACCTCCATTAAACGGCTTCTACACTAGAGAGGAGTCCAGCCTCTTTCTTTCTTTCTCTTTCTTTCTCTTCTTCATATCCATCCCTCGAATCACCAATGCTGCCACATCTTTCAAGGGACCCCCGAAACCTGCAGGGGCAGGCCCCCCACATTATAACAGAGATCTTGATCTAATTACCATATGTTTGAAAATTTTAGTTTCAGTAGAAATTGTTTCTTAACCATCTTATTGGATTGTGAAAACTAAATGTAATATGAGAAACACGTTCTACATTGCTCCTAAAACACATAAGTTATGCCAATAAAGTGAGATGAAAACTATGGTATTCAAGAAAATATTATTGTTTTAGACAGAAATTGCCATTCCTAAGTTTTCAAAACTACTGGCTTAAAGATAAACAATATTGTTATTGAATTTGTTGTCTTTGAAGGAGATATAAGCAAGTTATAAAATATCTGTGCATGTAGAAAGTGAAATACATGTTAATTCTCAGAATACTAATCTCTGTGATATAAAATTTATACTCAAGGATATGCATTTTTCTAAAAAAACAGATACTCTTTTGCAAATGAGTTTTAGATTAGTACTTTCCATAAGTTCATATACTAAGTTTTATAAAATCTGTTATTTGTTTTCTCAGCATCAGAGGAAAAAGTGACTGTCTGGGCTAAGATTTGCCATACATGGCCAAAAGATAAAGGTTCCATTCATATATTGCATTTGAGAGCTTTCTTATAAACATCAATCTTAAAGTGACATTCATGCCTACAATTTGCCAAGTGGCTGTTTTAAAAGCAATATAAACCTCAAGGTCATTTTCTCCTAATTATTCTGTGTTCCTAGGAAACTTTATTGAAAAGTTTTTCTCAGACAGACGTAGTGAACGAACAGCACAAAAAGAAAGAAAGGAAAAAAAAAAAAAACTTTCAGGTTACTCTATGGGCTCTGTGACACATTTACCATTCTTTGTTCTAGAGTTCTATAGCCGGTCTTTTTATTACCTAATGCAATGAGATAGGACTTAGATAAAAAGTCCAATATATTTAAAAGTCCTTAAGTCTTGATTTGGTTGTGAAATATACAAGAAAAGTATTCACTCCTTCTTATAACTATTGATTTTGTCTCCTCTGAATTGTCACACTGAATTGTCACACATTGTCTCATTGTCTTCAATGTGACAAAGACTATAAAAAGAATTTGTGGCATTTACATAGTTCTACAAAATATTTTTCTGAGAGTCAATTGCCAAGGAAAAGCTGCATATATATGAAAGGGTCAAGCTAGACTATTTTTTTAAGTGTTAAAATTTTCTAAAAATGAACAACATGTGTCAAGAAGAAACTCGTTCCCTAATGTATACATTAAAGTCATAGTACCAAATAGGCTTTCAAAAGTATGGAATCAAGTCTAAATACATTTAATCAAGGATTTTATTACCAAAACCAAAAGTTAATTCAGCACTCCTAAATTTGCCATAAATTATAATCTGTGATAGTACAGTTATTTTATAGACAGGGTAAGCAGAACTCAGCAGAAATGTTTAAAGAGAAGTTGAGGAAACAAGAAAAAAAGTATACAGTATAATCAGTGCAGTTTCATGAAAATGTGTCTTCCTGTATTCAGCTTATCTAAATATATGCTAACATTCAGTCTATTTCACTAAAAGGGACGTGGCTTTTTTATTTCACTAAAAGGGACATGGCTGATTCTGATTTTTCTTTTTTCTAGAGGACATCTTTTCTTTTACTTATAATAAGTATTTCATAAATTAAATAGAAACTTAAGGAAGCTAAAGTACAACGACAATCAACAGTATCCTTACTTCAAAGTGATACTTGACTACATAGGAGAATTTTTGAGATGTTTTCTAAGTACATATTAACATGTTCTAGACAAAATGGAAAAAATAATAACTGTCAGTTAAATGAATGGAAGCTTTTTATATCAAGAATGAATGAGTTAAAAATACAGTGTACTGGCTATAATGCCACTGATTGTGATTTAATTTTTCTTTGGAAAAGTTTTCAAGAGCTGTCACTCAATAATGTTTAACTCAAACTTAGTAAATGTGTGAAATTTTAGGTTTTGACAGTTTAGTTTTTAGTTGTTGTTTATTCATTTCACTAGTGAACGTTGTTTACAATGAGGCATAGCTGTCAACGCATTGTTCTAAAATAATTAATATCCTCTGCCATTTGGGACTTTATATTCCTAATCCTAATTGATAGTCATATGTAATTAAAATATAGATATAAGCATTTACTTACATAAATATAAAATAGAAACATATGTGAAATATAAAAAATGAGACCAAGGACAATTTATATTACATTTTATATAATGTAGTATTAAATTTCATAAAGCACTTGCCCATGGATCCAGTGCTAAAAAGTAACACAGCAACGGTTAACACCAAGGTCAGTTGAGGGCAAGATCTATTACTTTCCCTTTACATCAAACTGCCCTGAAGGTTAACATTGACCCTAGCTAAAAAATGCCAACTTGAAGCTTAGATATTTTCAGAATTATATCGGTTATTCTTTTTCAATAAGTGAGGATTCAAATTGGCTATGAAAGCTAAGTTCAGCAGCATACAGATAGGATTAGTGAATCACAAAATGTTAATATTGAAGAAATCTGATTAATCCAACTTATAAATTAAACTCTCAGTTGTGAGTTGTCACTTCTAAACCTCTCTGAGTCATAAAAATGTTAAGATGGAGCAAGAGATGGCCTAGTGGATTCAAATTGATCATGATTATCATATTTCATTAAAAGTTAAGTACAAGTTTTCTATTTTTGTGAATTATCACTTAGATTCAACAAAATTATCTTCCATGTTATATATTTTTAACTTGTTTTTTAGTAAGTGATAAAACCAAGGTTATAAGAGTTCAAATTATTTGCCCCAAACACTAAATAACCAAGCCTAGATTTAAAATAGAATATATATAAATCTAACACAAGCTATGGTACTATTTCTGCTTTGCAACATGAACTCAAAGCCAGCTGCAGAGATATCCATTTTCTAAAACACTTAGATAAAAAATCTAAGTGGTTTCAGGCCATTATAATGTCTAAATTTCTAAAGAAACTCAAGTTACCTCTTTGCTACTGGTGAATGTATGATAGATACAGGGTAATGAATATAATTTTTCTGTAATTCTTCCCAAATCATCTTTAAGAACTTAACAAAAATGATAAAAAAGAACAAAGTGGAAAAATTACTTATAAATAATTACAGTACTATCAATAGAGCTCTACTTTTTGAAACTTTGATTTATGAGGTTTGAGGGCTTTCAAATAAAATGGGATTCAGATTAAGCCCAGCCTAGTCCTTCACATTCTTCTTCTCAGCTATTTCTTATTAATTAACATATTTAGTGTGAGAATAATACTCAAAAATGCATTCCTTTCTGTGTAAATGCCAGTTATTATATATGTTAGAATTTTAAAGTCATTAATACATAATAAAAGGCAATTATGTTAATATGAATTAAATTTATTATTTCCTGTATTTGGGCAATCAAATTTTCCCAGTTAACATTTTTAGAATATACTGTAGGTGATTTTTTTTTCCTTTTCCAGTAAAGCCCTGCTGGTTGCAGCTATTACAGAAAAGTACAATAGTCGATAACTTTTCCTATAAAGAAAAAAAACTATAAATAATTAGGCTAAGGGTATCACGTTAGCAAACTCATAATAATAATAATCACCTGTCCAAGCTGCTTTCGCTTAGCAATTTTAAATAATGAATTATAAGGACTAGATGTGTGTGTATATGTGTGTGTATGAAAGATGTGGTTGCAAAGAAAAATGAAAAGAAGCAGTAAGAAAACAAAGTAAAAATGTAGGAAATTCTGATTCATTTATCCAGCAAAAAACAATGCTCAATATGTAATTAAATATTCAAGATGCAGAAGTCAGGATGGTGTATCATACACTTTTACAGATCTTTGAGAAGTCTATCTTCGGGATTGCTGAAGATATAATAATAAATGAAACACATGAGTAAATGTCTATAATGCAATCGAATATAAGGTCTGACAATGAAGCTTGCAATCGTATCTTAGAAAACGTGCTTCATAACTCATTGTTGAATATCACTATGGTCACCTTTGAAGTACTCACCTTGTGAAGCTGTATACACCGACACCAGCACTTAGTCCACTCGTCAAAGTAATTTTGGAACTCTTTTTCTGGAATGACCATCAGAGCTGTTGTTGTATTACCCTTGATGTCCTGAATGTCATACTCCTTTCAGTTTCCTTTTACCTTCGGGTAAAGAAAAAAGTCATTGGGAGTCATATTGAATGAGTAGGGAGGATGTTCCAATAGTTATTTGAGTAATGCTGCCAATGTAGTCACACAGTGGCAAGTTAGTGAACTTAATTGTCAGGCCTCAGCAAATAAAAATGACAGCTCTGATGGCCATTCCAGAAAAAGAGTTCTAAAATTGCTTTGACAAGTGGACTAGGCACTGGCATGGGTGCAAAGCTTCCCAAAGGGAGTACTTCGAAGGTGACTATAGTGATATTCAGCAATGAGGTATGTAGTGCCTTTTCTAGGATGTTTCGCAAATCTAATTATCAGACCTCGTATATCACCAGTATGCAACAGTTTTGTAAAACATAGGAGTAGGGATTTGTTTTATTTTTAGAACTTAAATAATGTCTTCGCAAGATGGGGACATTTTATCTAAACCATAAAGATCATATGGTAGTTTAGTTCTTAGAGATGTGAATGAATGATATTTTCACTAAAAAAAAAAAATAGCAGGAGTAAGAACCTTGGAAAGCGGTTCTTGAGGCAGGTTATATGCATAGAATCACCTTCTAGGTGGCATTTTGGAAATGTGTTGGCATGATTTTAATTTTTTTAAAAAACTGTAGGATGGTATCAGCATTTATTGATTGGAAACCTGGCTAATACATGTTCTACATGAAAAGAAGTGTGGCAGAGGCCAGGCACAGTGGCTCATGCCTGTAATCCTTCCACTTTGGGAAGTTGAGATTGGAGGATTGCTTGAGTCCAAGAGTTTGAGACCAGCCCAGGCAACAGAGCAAGACTTCATCTCTACAAAATATCAAAAAAATTTGCTGAGTGTGGTGGTGTGCATTTGTAGTCCCAGTTACTCAAGAGGCTGAAGCAGAAGGATCATCTGAGCCTGGGAGGTCAGGGCTGTAGTGAGCCTTTATCTACTACTGCATTCCAGCTGGGCAATAGAGGGAGGCCCTGATTTAAAAAAAAAAGAAAGAAAGAAAGAAAGAAAAGGAACAAGAAGGCTGGGATTTCCATGTAACTTGTGAATGTATTGGTATACTATAAAATAACTTTCACATGGTTTAAGTTTTTCATGGTTTGAATTTTCCAGGAATGCAATTAACATATGAACCTGAAGGAAATTATAATTTTAAAATTACTAATTTCATCAAGAGTTACTTAATCAACATTATAGAAAAACTCAATCACTAAAGGCAATGCAGTGTGTGACATTTGAATAGTTAATACAACATACTTGTATTATTGTAGATCTGTGGCTGGTTTTTTTGTTGCTGTTGTTTGTTGTTGTTGTTTGAGTGGGAGTCTCACTCTGCAGCCCAGGCTAGAGTGCAGTGGTACACTCACGGTCACCCCAGCGTCATCCTGCTGGGCTCCAGCGATACTTCCACCTCAGCCTTCCAAGTAGCTGGAACTACAGGTGTGCACTACCATGCCCGGCTAATTTTTGGTTTATTGTAGAGAGGAGGTCTTACCAAGTTGCCCAGGCTGGTCTCAAACCCGTGGGCTCAGACAATCCATTTGTCTCAGCCTCCCAAAGTGCTGGGATTATAGGTTGAGCCACCATGCCCGGCCAGTCTGTGGCTGTTTTAAGCACAGTGATTCTTCATGCACATACCTAAATTTATCTTTTAGTTTTTTTCTGTGTGAGTAGATATTGATAATTTTATATTTTTTACAAATCAATTTTATCTTATATCTGCTTTAGATTATATTTAAGACATTATATTGATTATTATTGATATTAAATGTGTAGGTTATATTATCTATTAATGTGTTAAAAACATTTGTTATCAAAAAGGTTATTAGCCTAACCTAGGGCATTTGCAAAGCTCAATGTAAGAAAAAAAATTCATTTGAAGATAGGACAACATAGACTACCCAATTTAAGAAAGAAGGTATTTAAAATAGAGGCCTGGTGTGGTAACTCATGCCTGTAATCCCACCAATTTAAAAGGCTAAAGTGGGAAGCTTGCTTCAGCTGGAAGTTAGAGGCTCTACTGAGCTATGAAGATTGTGCCATTGCACTCCAGTCTGGATGACAGAATGAGACCTCAACTTTAAAAAAAAAAGGTAATAATAGAGGTGATGAGTATATAAAAATAAAAAGGAAGTGGGTGCTATGAAACTGCTTCTGTCCCCCCAAATTCATACGGTGCCCTCCTAATCCCCAATGTGATGGTATTTGGTGATAAAGTCTTTGAGATATACAGTTATACATTCCTTGACATGTGCATAATAATTGATACTGGTTTTTTTTTTTTTGTTTTTTTTGTTTTTCTGAAATGTGGTAGACTAATTTATCAAGGAAGTAAAATAGTAAGACCAGAAACAAAATGTTTCCTTGTTTTTTTTATTTACTTAAATCATAGAAACCAAGGAGTACTTATTATTTTGTCTAAGATAGATAAATCAGGAAAGTATTATGCTTACAACTTGCTACACTACACAGAAGAGCATTAAGCAATGGCCTTGACATGTGTTTTATTCTGACCTTATATCAAAGTAACAATGTTCTGACAGGACACAAGCCCTACTGGAAAAGAGATTGCCATATGTCTTTCTATAGGGGTGATGGGTTGAATACTTAAAAGTAAAATAATTTCTAAGCATTCTTAGCTGGATGTTAATAATGTATTTGCATCTTTAATTCATTTAACTTTAATATATTTATTTGATGCAAATTAAATCCACCTTTCTATTTTGCCTAGTGGTCTAGCAATATCTTCCCCAAGATCCAGTATAAGGAAACACAATGGTGCATAGTGTTGCCATCACAGTATCCTTGAGGCACTCCATTTCAATACATGTAGGGGGAGGAATAATTAAAGACAGTGAAACAGCAAGGAGTAACAGCCTAGAACAAAGCCAAGCTACTGTTAAGAATCCTAAATGAGAAATATCTAATAATGAGTTGACTGCAAAATATACAATTCTATGAATTATTACCAGCTGACTTGACCTCTATTAATACGTAAGGTGGCAAATTAAAGTAATTTACACATGTTCTATCAAAGCCCACTGCTGATTCTGGTATTACCAAAATGTGAGTTCTTAGAGCATTTAAATGCCTAAAATCCAGATAAAAAATTCCCAGAGGCAGCATGAAACAGAGAACATTTATTACTTTAGCTATTAAGAAATCTATTATTATAGTCTTCAGGTAACTTTGCTCTTTTGAAACATAGATTTTGTAATTATAAAATTTTTTCTATCTTGTCAAATAGAAGAGGATGGACAAACTGATGATAACATTTCAACCAGAGCTAACACTCTTCATTTGCTTTTAATTTTATACTCTACAGTTCTGTATAGTCACTTGTTTATGGGACAAAAATAAATTTGCATTAAAATATATTTCTGTAATTGGAATAAGCAACATGCAGGTAGTATAATTATAGAGAAGAGAAATGTGAATTTTATTGCCCCCTTAAAATTCAGATGCATATAGTGAGACTATTCTGCCTTGATTTTGGATAAAAACCCAGATAGTCCTCTGAGTTTTCTGTAGAGCCTTAGGTAATAAAAAGCAAGCAAACAAAAAAATCCATGCACAGTGGATGTTGAAAAATATATTTTACACGAAAACTTTATTTTATCACATTTATGAAAAGGTATTTGAGATAGAATTTCTAATTTTCCACTTTGATTCATTTCACATGCATGTGCAAACCATAGTCATTGGAAAAAAAGTATAGCATTGCCAGTTAGGATCTCTGCAGTCATTTATATAGTTTTCTGAAGTAAACAACACCTACATTATGAAATTTCTCATACAAAGATGAGCCATTGGGTAGAAATGTGTTCAATGCCAAGATCGAAGACACTGGCTAAGGCTTAAGGACAAAAGAAAATAGAAGCATTTCTTTTCATCAGGCAGCAATATAGATGAAGAGATAAGATATGCACATCAATCAACAGAGAATTTTCATTGTCCCTCTCAGTAATTAACATAATAATTATTGAGAACATCAGTAAGGATATAGAAGCTCTGAAAAGCACTCAATTCGATCTTCTTTTAGAATCTTACAGAAGATTCTAACTGACAAATGCAGAATATACATTATTTTCAAGTGCATATGGAAGAGTTACCAAAATAAACCATATTCTGGCTGTAAAAAATTATTAGCAAATATGTTTTTAAAATGAAGTATAATGCAAAGTATGTTTCTGACTATAATGAAACTAGAAATCAGTAACAGAAAGGTATCTGGAAAATTTCCAAGTATTTGGAAACTAAGCTGCACACACCTAAAAATCTCATAAATCAGAGATAGTATCTTGAGGAGGGTTTAAAAATATATTTTTTTATCTGAATGAAAGTGAAAATGCAACACACCAAAATTTGTTGTGTGCATCTAAAACAATTCTTATAATGAAATTTATAATATAATTTTTGCATTAAAGAAGAAATTTCTAGCCAGGCTCAGTGGCTCAGCCTGTAATCCCGCGCCTTTGAGAGGCTGAGGTGAGTGGATTGCCTGAGCCCGTGGGTCCGAGACCCGCCTGGGCAAGCGAGACCTCATCTCTACAATAAATCAAAAAAATTAGCCGGGCATGGTAGCGCGCACCTGTAGTTCCAGCTACTTGAAAGGCTGAGTCGGAAGGATCACTGGAGCCCAGCAGGTCGAGGCTACGGTGGCCGGGAGCGACCACTGCACACCAGTCTGGGCGACAGAGTGAGACTCCAGCTCAAAAAAAAAAGAAGAAATTTCTGAAATCTGTAATATAAGATTTCACCTTAATCATAAAAAATAAAAAAATAAATCTAAGACTAGCATAAAAAAGAAAATAATAAAGTGTAGTCACTGGTAGTGAAAAAATAGAAAAACAGATCAATGCAACAAAAAAGAATACAGAGCCCTGAAATAGACCCTTATAAGCCTAACTGATTTTTGACAGAGGGCAAAGGCACTACCAAGGATAATAGTTATTTCAACAGATGATATTGGAACAGCTAGACATCCACATGCAGAAAAAGGTAAATCTAGATAGATTATACAACTTTTGCAAAACTCAACCCAAAATGTATCACATACCTAAACCTAAAATAATAAACCTGTAACATTTTAGAACATAACATAAAAGAAAATCTAAGTGGTTTTAGGCTTGGCAATGAGTTTACAGATACAACATTAAAAAATGTTTCATAGAAAAAATGACATTGGTTTTTATTAAAATTATAAACTGCTGTTCCATGAAAAACACTGCTGACCACATGCAGCTTAAAAACCTCCTATATATCACCACACACAAAAATCAACTCCAAATTGATTAAAGTCCTAAACATTAAACCTCAAACTATAAGAATCTTAGAAAATACAGGAGATACCCTTATAGAAATTGGAACTGGCAACCAATTCCTGATCAAAACCCCAAATATCCATGCTATAAGAGATAAGATAGATAAAAGGGATTTCATCAAACTGAAAAGCTTCTGCAAAGCAAAATAAATCATCAAGAGAGTGTGTAGAGAGCCCACAGACTGGGAAAAAATATTTGCCAACTGTATATCTGACAAAGGCCTAACATCTAGAATCTACAAAGAACTCAAATGTGCTGAAAAGAAAAAACAAAAAACAAAAAACAGCCCTATTAAAAAGTGGGCAATCAACCCAAAGATCAAAGGAAAAACAGCAAACAAATAAACAAAACAAAACAAACAAAGTGGGCAAAAGATATGAATAGATACTTCTCAAAAGAAGACATACAAGCAACCAACAGATCATGAAAAAAATGCTTAGCCTCACTAATCATTAAAGAAATGCAAATTAAAACCACATTGAGATACTACCTAACTCCAGTCAGGATGGCCATCATCAATAACTCAAAAAGCAACATGCTGGAGAGTGTGTGGGGATAAAGGAACACTTCTACATTGATGGTGGGAGTGTAAACTAGTACAATCTCTGTAGAAAACAGTGTGGTGATTTCTAAAAGAACTAAAAATTGACCTTCCATTTGACCCAGTAATCCCACTTTTGGGAACTCAAATCATTCTATAAAAAAGATAACTGCACACACATACTTATTGTAGCACTATTCACAATAGCAAAAACATAGAATCCACCATGCTGCCCATCAAAAGTAGTCTGGATCAAAAAAATGTGGTACATGTATATAATGGAATAATACACAGCCATAAAGAAGGACAAAATTATAAACTTTGCAGGAACGTGGATGAATTTAGAGTGTATAATACTCAGTGATCTATCACAGAAATAAAGAACTTACTACCACTTATTCTCACTTATAAGCAGACCCTGAACAACTATTATAATAGTATGAGAAAGAGATTTGCAGTAGTGGGGCACTATCAGGGGAGGGAAGGGGGCACACTTCATCAATAAGTGTACCTGACCTCAAACCGTGTGAAGTAGAGACCAAAGTCAGGCCCAAACTTTACCTATACAATGACCATTTGTATACCTATTCCTGAATTGTACCCCATACCTTTAAAATAAATCAATATTGTTTAAAAGAGAATGAAAAGACAAGCCACAAACTGGGAGAAACTATTTGTACAATACATAGCTAATAAAGACCTTGAGTCCAAAATATACAAAAACTTAAACTCAACAATTAAAAAAAAAAAAAAGACAATTTTTAAAAGGGCAAAAGATCTTTTTTTTTTTTTTCGGCAAAATATCTTAACAGACACTTCATTGAAGAAGATATATAGATGACAAATAAGCATATAAAAATACCCAATATCATGTCATTAAGAAATTGCAAACCAAAAACAATGATATACCATATTAAAATGCCAAAATCCAAAACAGCTAATACTAACAAATGCTGGTAGCAATATGAAGCAACAAGAATGCTCATTCATTCTTGATGATAATTCAAAATGGTACAACCACTTTGACAGTCTAGGTATTTTCTTACAAACCCAAAATTGTTTTATCATAAAATTTATCAATTATTCTCCTAAGTACATACACAGTTAAGAAATGTATGTCCATATTGAAAATGTATGCCCACACAAAAACCTGCACATGACTGTTATAACATCTTTATTTATAAATGCCAAGAATTGGAAGCAACCAAGATATATTTCAACAGGCAAATAGACAAATAACTTTAGTACATTTATACATAGACAATTATTCAGCCTCAACAAAAAAATAAACTATCAAGTCATGAAAAAACATGGAGGGATCTTAAATTACTATTGCTATATAAAAGAAGTCAGTCTGAAAAGGGTACATAGTGTATAATTCTAAATACATGACATTCTGGAAAAGGTGGCAACCACAGAGATGGTAAAAAGATCATTAGCTGCTGGGTACTGGAAGGAGAGGAATGGAGAAAGAGATGAATATTTGAACCACAGGTGATTTTTTAGGTTAGGGAGACTATTCTACATGATACTATAATAATGGATGCATGATATTAGTCATTTGTCAAAACACCTTATCATTCCTGCCAGACTGAAACTCCTCTGCCCTACAAACTCACATATTGTAGCCCATACTATAGAAACTCCTTTGCCCATTCAGCACAGGCAGGGATCAGAAGTCTCAGTAACACTAGGCAGCCTAAGTAGAACACATCTAAAATGGTTCTAAAAAGTTAAACTGCTGTCAAAACCACAAAACACAAAAGCAGATCTGTGTCTGAATGCTAAACCCCTAAGCAGGGTAACTGTCTTCTAAAATAAAGTAAAATTGAACCTAGAAACTCCAGAATAAAGAAAAAAATGTCCAGAATACAATCGAAAATCACCTGACATATGAAGAACCAAAATACAGCTTGAATGGGAAAAGACAGTCAACTGATACCAACACTTATGCTAAATAACATCAGTTGTTGAATAAGCTGACAAAGATTTTACAGTACCTACCATAAAAATGCTGCAACAATTATACATTTTCTTCAAAATATAAAAAAGTAAATGTCAGCAAACAAATAGAAGTTATAAGAAATAATCAAATATAAGTTGTAGAACTAAAACACACCATAACGACAAAAAAATAAAATCCCAGTAATACAGTATGTAATCAGTAAACTTGAGGAAAGATTAATAAAACATACCAAATCTGAACAGCAATGACAAAATGGACTAAAAAAATTATAAACAGTGTCTAGGGATTTGGGGGATTATAACAAAAGGTTCAACATGTATATACTCAGATTCCCCAAAGAAGACAAAAAAGAGTGAAGATGAAAACATAAAAAAATACACAGTAGCTAAAAATTCCCAAATTTGATCAAAGATAAAAACCTGCAGATTTAAGAGGCAGAATAATTTCCAATAAGATAAACTACCCCAAACTCTATGCCGTCATATAATAATTAAACTGTAAAAAACTAAATACAAAGTAAAAATTTTGAGTGTGTCCACAAACAATGAATTAATTACAGAATACCTCTAAATCAAATGACAGTGATTTTCTCATTCAAGATCAAGTTAGGAGGAAGTGGCACAGTATTTTTTCAAGTGCTAAAAGAAAATAAATATTAATTGTGAATTCTATATGTTGGAAAACCATATGAATATAAGGAAAATAAAGACATTCACATACAAAGAAAACTTTAAAATGGGTTGCTAGCAAACCTACTCTTAAAGATTAACTCAAGAAAATTTTTCAAATAGACAGGAAATAAGAGAAAAACTCTTAAAGCATATGAAAAGAAAAAAAAAATGATAAAAGAAGAAATCCTGCTGTATAAAATAGATTATTCTTTTCTCTTAATATTTTAAACCACATATAATTCCTGAAACAAAAACCATACTACCATCTAATACTCAAGACAGTGATATTTTAAAAAGAGAATCTTAACTTAAATGGAACTATGGGTCGAAAGAATGAACGTAAGGCTTTCATACCTCATCTGAAGTTGGTATTATTAGTTGATGGTAAGTAGCATGTTTTTATTATAATATCTAGAACTACTACATAAACTATACAAATATAACCCCAAAGATACTATATTAAGAGAAACAAATGAGCCAGAAAGAGAGGACTTAAACAGCAAGAAAATAATATAATGGCAGAATCAAGTGCTAACATATCAATAATTGCCTTAAATGTAAATTATCTAAATACACCAAAAAAAGGGGAAAAAAATGTATATACACACAAATACAAATTTAATTATATGTTGTCTAAAATTACCACTCTTCAAGTATAATGACTATAACCATTAAAAGAGTATACAAAAATAGCATAGAGAACCTTACATTTACATATTTATATGTTAAGTTAGAGTAAACAAATTTTTAAAAACAACAAGTTACTAAAGCTAAACCAAGAATAAATAGACCATTCAATAAGTTTTTTAATTATTAAAGGAATCAACTTTTAATCAGAGTATTCAAAAAAAAATCTAGAGTCTCATGTTTTATCAGTATAGTAGTCTACAAACTTAAAAAAAATTAACATAAATTCTGCACAATTTTTTTCCAGAAAATATAAAAAAGAAATACTTCACAACTCATTTTAAAAGGTAAATATTGTCATGGTTACAAACCATACAAAGAGTACCATAAAATAAAATTAAGAAAAACTACAGATAAATATATCTCATAAACATAGAAGTAACAAACTTCAGTAGAATGATAGGAAACCAAATCTAAAATACAAAAGAAATTATAAACCATGACCAAGTAAAGTTTATTGCAAGAATGCAAGCCTGCTTCAAAATTCAAAAATCAATCAGTAGAATCCACCATATGAAGTATCAAAGTAAACATTTTATATGAAAATATCAATTGATGAATAAAAGATCTAACATCCATTATTTTAAAAAATTATCAACAAGGTAAGCCTAGTAGGAAATTATTTTAACTTGATAAGTAGCAACTACAAGGCTACAGCTATTAGCATACTTAATGGGAAAAGACTGAGTACTTTTCCCCCAAATCAAGAATAAAGCAAGGAGGTTTGGTCTCACTACTATTATTTAACATAGCATTTATAGAGTAGTTGTAGCTACTGCAATAAGGTAAGAAAAATAATGAGAAAGGTAAGAAGATAGGAAGCAAAAACATGTTAAATATACTATGACTGACTAGAAAATCTGAAGGAATCCATAGAAAGCTCATAAAACCAATAAGTAAGTCCATCAGGGTACTGATTACAAAGGTAACACACAATGAGTAATTGTATTTTATATAAATGAACATATAAAAATTAAAATGTCAAGAATGCCATTCATAATTATTTCAGAAAAAAGAAAATACCTCAAATATATACTTAAAATTTGTGCTAGTTCTATATGCTGAATGTTACAAAATACAGATAAAATAAATCAAAAAATATTTAATAAATGCAGAGACATCTTATGTTCAAAAATTGGAAGACATAACCAATTAAAGATGTCAATTTTTCCTAAACTGACCTATAAGCATAATACAATGTCTACCAAATTCTCAGTACACTTTTGTTCAAATAGATAAACTTATCCTAAAATTGATCTAGAAATTCATGGGCTTTAGCATAGCTAAAATAATCTTGACAAAGAAGAATATAGTGTAAGATATTATTCTATCCAATATTAAGTCCTACTATATAATGGCAGTAAGATAAAACCATGCACAATAGATAAATGGTAGATAGTTCAATGGAACAGAAAAAAGTACCCCAAAATAAACCTACTTAAGCTCACTTGATTTTTGAAAAAAAGTTCGAAGGAAATTCAACCAAAGGAGGAAGGCTTTTCAGCAATAGATGCTGGAACTGAGGCAATGGGACATACATAGGAAGAAAGAAAAACAGGAAGAAAAGAATGAAGGAAGGAAGGAGGAAGAGAGGGATGGAGAAACTGAAGGAAGGAAAGAAGAAAGAAAGAAAGAAAGAAAGAAAGAAAGAAAGAAAGAAAGAAAGAAAGAAAGAAAGAAAAGAAAATCAATCTAAACCTTACACCTTATGCAAAAATTAAATTAAGTCTTTGTTTTTGGCATGTTTGAGTTCCTTGTAGATCCTAGATGTTAGGCCTTTGTCAGATATACAGTTGGCAGATTTTTTTCCCCATTCTGTCGGCTGTCTCCCTGCTCTCTTGTTGGTTTCTTTAGCATTGCAGAAGCTTACCAGTGTAATGAGTTCCCATTTGTCTATCTTATCTCTCATGGCATGGGTATTTGGAGTTGTGATCAGGAATTGGTTGCCAGTTCCAATTTCCATAAGGGAATACACACCTCTTCTGAGCCTGACCTCTAAAATGTCTCGTAGATCCTCCACAATTCATCTTCCCCATCCTTTGGCTGGATGATGCCAGCATAGCTTTGACACCACTGCTGAAGAGTGAAGAGACTGGGGTCCCTGAATGAGTATGTGGAGCAGAGTCAAGACCCTCATCAACCCTAATCTTTTGCTCCTCCATGCCATCACCAACCCTCATTGAACTATTACATAAGCAAGAAATAACTGTCATTGTGTTAAGTCACCAAGATTTGGAAGCTGTTTGTGACAGCATTTGCAAAGTCTGACTGATACAGCCTATTGTTGCTGCTAGACAATACTCCTCCCCAGTTTATTCCTTCTCACATTCCCCACAGTGACTTCTTCACTGAACTTGTAGATTCAATGGAGAGACAAAAGATGCTACCAGCTTATGCCCCAAGTTAAAGCCCCAGCTGATCCTAATCCCCTTACTCACTGAGAAGTGGTCTTGTGTACTATTTTAATTAGTACCTCTACGTAGATGACTCTAAACATACCTCTCTAGGTTTGACGTCTTTCCTGAATTTCAAACCTGAATTTCCAATTGACCACTGAGTATTTTTTCAAAAATAAGTTGAGTCTGATTTATAAGTAAGAAATACATTGCTATAGTCATCCTTCTTCCCTCAAAATCTATGCCTCCTGTTTTTTCGATAATGGAATCACAAAGCTTTCTGTAATTCAGCTTGAGGTATGAGAGGAATTTTCAATCCCTCACACCCCCTTACTCTCCACCTCCACTCTAACACTAACACCTGATAGTTTTCCTTTGCCATCTCCTGTCTATTTCTTCTTTCCTCTCCTTCATTAGGACTTCTTCATCTCATCTGTGGCCCATTAATGGTTTTACTTGGCTCTAGTCTCTCCTCCTCAACTCCATCCTTCTAATGCATTCAGAATTATATTTTTAAAATTGTGACTGGATTACAACACTCCTTTTCTATGAAGCTCTAGTAGCATTTCATTATCTGCAAAATAAATCCATATTCCTTAAGTTAGCTTTTAGCAGTCCTTATCCATTGAGTTCAGACTGTTATTTCAGTCCCTAACTGTATGCTCTGGCCACATTAGTCTTGTCTATATCACCCCCTCCACTTTACCATCCCCCATTACTACTATAGGTTGTTGATAAAGATTCTCAATTACTGGCCAATGGACTGTCAGTCTCAGAATCACGAAGAGGATCGAAATATATATGTATATTTCCAGGCCATACTCTCATAGATATTTTGCTTTTCTTGATCTAGTTCACATTTTGTAATAAAACAGTCTCTTCTTTGTGGGGGAAATTAAAATAAGAATTAATAAATTGTAGGCTCTTTAAAAACAATACAGATTCTGGGTGTTTTAGGGACTACAGAATCAGAATCTTCAAGGGTACATTTTTTCAAGCATTTCTCATATGCAACAGGTTTAGGAACCACTGATAGGCAAATTGAGAATAAGAAATAATAGAATACAGTATTAAATATATACTCCAAATAATACTGCCAAGGGAAGGAAAAGGGACATATTATTATGAAATTAGGGAAGATTTCATTTGAGACAGCATATATGCAAAAACCTAGATAGACTAGGATTTAGAGTTTGAAAAAGAAAAGTTCCTTTATTCACATAGGATCTTCATCATTGGAAAGATTGTGAAAAAAGGGAAAGTGACTTCCTTAAACCAGGCAAATTGTTCAAATATGCATTAAATTTTAGCTGCACTATGATAAGTGTCATATCTAACAACAATGAGCATATATGCTCAGGAAAACTATCCTCTTAACAGACAAGAGACAAAAGCACACTAGCAAGCGATTAATGCAGGAAGACATGACAAGGCAAACTGACAAAGGCATTTGCATTCCACTGGTTTCATAAGCCAACTGGCCATTCTGTCAAGTGAGGATATGAACAAGAAAAGAGCCATTAAGGAATTCACTCTCTCTGGCCTAGACCTTATGTTTTTGTCCTGAACAAGGAAAGAAAAACAGCAAATTGAATAACCCGTAGTGACAAATGAACAAGCTGACAGTAGAGACAACGATGACTTGCTAACAGCTCTATGATGAGTCAGCCTCTCTATCCTGATCTCAACATATGAATAGGAGAATTATATCCATTTTGCTTTTGTTCTTGGCTTCAGTAATGGGTAAGCCATTGGATGCCACACAGTTAGTAATTTAAGGTAGGATGCGCCATCTTGGGAAGGCCATATTTTGAGATATAAGTAAATATTTTGATCCATATGATTTTTTGTGACTCTTTTTTCTCTTCAATTATGAGGATAGTTGTTTCAAGGAATTCCACATCTTGAAAAGGGTTAACAACTTAGTGTTTTGAAACCAGATCTGGTCTGTTTTTCAAGCTGTGCTGTATTTAGAGATATATTTAGTTCTGCAGATGTCTTGAGTCTGTCATTGGAATCGGACTTTCCCATCAAGACCAGACACTGCTTTTTGAGAATTCAGAATTGGATGGTCAATGCTATTTGGTAGGACCATTTTCATTTTGTCTCTGTGATGCAGCACTACAGCAAAAGAACTGATATAGTCTTTTTAAAAAAAATTGTCTGTCCCCAGCAAGCCATCTCTCATTGGTTGTGCAGTGCAGGTTGTAAGATTTTTATTTGGGTTTTGCATTGACAAAGAAAAGTCTTCAGGAGTGGTGTAATTTAGTCTCAAAGTTTTAAAAAGCGTAGAAATAGAAATAAAAAATTATGAACAATAGATTTGTTATATTCTTTCCAGAGAAGAGTTGTTACAATTGGAATTGGGGGAGGGTGAGAGGGGAATGTGACATAAAGAAAAGCCTGTTTAAGATTTTGGTAGTTTAAGATTCTATAATGAGACTCTGAACAGTCAAAGTATGAACCTAAGACTCGAGGAACTCCGGGTTATATTAAAGGATGGAATAAACAAAAACAGAGACCATTCATTTTTAAATTGAGAATAGAATTTTAAAATGCACTAGGAATCATTGAGTGTGGCAAAAAGGCTGGCATATATCTCATCTGATTGAACAGATTTTAAAAAATCATTCAGGGTAAAATGGTTTTCTATCGCTATTGTGTTATTTTGTCCAATTTTTTCTCCAAAGGTGTGATTTACATAACAAAGTTAGCAAAAAATTTCCAGGCCTAATTATCACTTTCAAAATAGAACCTGGAAATCAGCCATTGGTAGCTGAAGATTACAGATTGTTTTTTAAAAAACAAATCTTTAGTTCAGCTCAAACGTTACCCTTAAAACTGGATTGTATTATTTTGCCACATCAAATCAAGTGCCTTTTTGGCATCAAAGAAAGCAGCTCCCAAGCTAATTCATAACTCAAGTGCTGTTAATTTAGGTTGTGCTAAAGCTTTAGCTTTTCTAAAGTTAGAAAAATAAAAGACAATTGTGCCTATATTGTTTCTAAAGACAATTTGCCTAGGTGATTTCTACACGGTTTTTTCCACTTTGTAAAGACCAAGACAGTAGTTGAAAACCAAAATTAGTTATTTTTCTTCAATCTATGCTTTATTACAGAGATAGTAGAGGAGCTGATTTAGAGCATAGGCTCTGAGCTCGGCTACCCGAAGTTGTATTCCAGCTCTCTTTCTCTAATAAAATGATTTTTGTCTTAAACATTTGGATAACTGGTTGTGGTGGTTCATGCCTGTATTCCTAGCACTTCTGGAGGCCGAAGCAGGAGGACTGCTTTGCCTAGGAGTTCAAGACCAGCCTAGGCAATGTAGCTAGACTCCCTCTTTATCAAAAAATAAAAAGATTTGCCAGACACGGTGGTGTGCACCTGTAGTCCCAGTTACTCGGAAGGCTGAGGCAGAAGAATCATCTGAACTCAGGAGGTTAAGGCTGAGGGGAGCTGTGATCATGCCACTTCACTCCAGTCTGGACAACAGAGTGAGACCTTAACTAAATAAAATTAAATAAAATAAAGTATTCGGATAATAGCTTAACTTTATTGTGTAGTTCAATTAGTAAAATAATACCAAGATTAAAGTCATGAACAAAACACTTCATTATTCCCTTCATGTTGGGACTTGGATTCTGCATTTTCCCTTTTCTCCAGTTAGGTAACTAACTCATTCTCTTGTCTTACCCAATTTTGAGTCTAGGTTTTATGAGATAGCCTACTACAGGCTACACCTTTTACTGTGTGTATTTATTCTGTTTGTATGTCCTCTGTATTTACCCATGACACAGTCATCTAGATTTGCCTATGGATGATATTCTCAAATAAGTGTGATAATAGTTATCCCTTGTGTACCATAATACATAGTGTAATAAGGTAGAACATGTGTTGATTTGATGAAATTATTAATGCTGTATTGTTTACCTAGCAGTATGTTGTACTGATTAAGAGCTAGGGCTCTAGACAAGAACTGCCTGGGTAAGAACCCTGCCAAGCTACTTACTAGCTGTTAAGCACTTTGTTTAAGGTCATTTAGCTAAATACATAATTGGAACATGGTGAGCCACTTTCTATAATATAGGAACATACACAGAAGGTACAAACAGGAACTGACTCTAGTTGAATGCTTATAGTGCAAAGACTATCTCGGCATTATGCTTCAGGCTTCACATATATCATTGCATGTAATGAGAACATGGCAGACCTTGTGTAGCTATATGTATGTTCTTGCTTTACATATATATTCTTGCACATAATGAGAATATGGCAAACCTGGAAGATGGGTATTATTCTCAAGGTTGATCTCTTTGTGCATTAGTTTTCTTATCTTTATGAAGATAGTAACCGTAGATGTCTCTCAGGGTTTCTTTGAAGAGCAAATGAGGTATAAATGTGCTTAGCATGTAGTAAGCTCTCAATCAATGCTAACTATTACTGACGAATCAAGAAATGATTCGAAATAAAAGCAAGTGGCCTTTGAGACAGAATGATAAGGTATGGAAGGACCATACTCATATAGGAAAAAAATAAATGCAGCAGAGATAAAGCAGAACCATTTTTTTTCCAGCTGGTTTATTAGATTAAAGTAGAGCAAGCTGACTAGCTGCAAAAATTGTGCTGTGTATCTATGACCACAAGTACAGAAATAGCACCAGTTTTTTAGATTCAAACATCCTTGATAATTTATTGAAAAATCTTATAAAATGAATACTTTAAGCAATTATATGTTCACTGATTAAACCACAGAAACTAAACTTTAATGAAAGAAATCAGCTTAACTCTTAAGTGTACCAATCTAATGATATCCAAGTCAGAAAATGCTAAATTTAAATTCCATGAAACTGAAAAATAAGCAGATGAAATTGCCTGTAAATATCAATTGGATGTCATTTTGATTTCTTAACCGGTTTTATGTATGTAAATAACATCTATTTGCATAAAGAGAATATTAGTTAGATGAAAATGCAATCTTATCAAGAAAAACTTACAGGAAAATAATCTGTAGAGAGAAAAAGGGACATTGCTCATTAAATCAGATGGAGCTGAAAACATGAGTGCCCTGAGCTCTCAAAGATGTATTCCTCTAATTAAATATTGGAAGGATATTTAAATTTTTCTCTATTAAACGTTAAAATGATCTTTGACAAATCTGAGTGGCCACACTGATCTGTTTTCTCATGGTAAGGCATGGTCTGGTGTGGGTTATGTTTAAACTGGCCTTTTTTCTCTATAATAGCTTATTAGGTAAAAAAACAACAAAAAAAAGCCAAATCATTCCACTTTCACTCTTCTTCTGAGTGTTCAATAGCTATTCAACACATGATGTGCTGGTAACTAATTTCTCTATTCAGTTGGTTGTCCATTCAAAGAGGAAATTTCAGAGACAAATTTTAAGCTTTACTTTCTAGCTGCTGAGGAAAATTTGAGTTAATTTTCCTGTTTCAAACTGTTTTTGTCATGTGGTTGAATTTATATGCTGCTTTTGTGCTTGGAGCTATTTCTCAAATATAAGTAGTCAATTTGGGGCAGGATGGGAGGATGATCCTCTAGGATTTGGAATTAAATGACTGGTTATATGTTGGATACTGGATAAATAGAAAGATGGTTCTATTAGATAGTACTAACAGATACTAAGAAGTAAGAAAGGATCTAGGAGACCCATTAAAGCAGAATTTATATGTGTACAGTCAAGTGACATTTAGGAACCAGTAAAAACTAGAGATGGTTTATATTGTTTTGTCTTTTTTTCCCCTTAGCATCAATAGCCATCTGTGAGGAGGTGGTGGCGGAGAGAAGGTTGGTTGCATGAGTGTGTGGGAGTGTGTGTGTGTGTGTGTGTGTGTGTGTAAGAGAAACAGGGTTGGAGCTGGGTAAACTCAGGATCTTCCTTTGTGAAGGTTTAATTATCAATATGTTTCTATGAGGTACATTTGACACTCCAGGAAGTCTAAGTTGCTGGAATTTTAACATTTTGCCTCTGTTTTATTCCCTTCTGAAATTCCACCAGTCCTCTAGAAAACAAATTTGCCTACCCCTGTGAAGTCTAGTGAGTAATCCTTGTGGAAGCTAAAAGTCTCCTGTGGTCAGTCACACTCTGAGGTCTACTGAAGGGCATCCCATATAGAAGCCCGCAGTGATGGAGCAGCTTCTGGAGACGGCTGGGCAGTAAGAACAGGCTCTGACTGCACTCCGAAGATAGAGAGCACCTCTTTCCTGACAAGGAGGTGGAGACTCCAGAGAGCTCCTGGGTTCCCTATAAATGCTTCATGCTGGACCCGCTGTGGGTCTTCCCCATTTCCACATACACGTCTCAGAAAATACCTATGTGACATCTCTTCCTCTAAGTGAAGATGTCACTTGTCAAACATCACCTTCTTGGTGTGACCTTCTGTGGACACCTTACTTATAATTGCAAACTCTCCCCCACCAACATTCCTTATCCAACTTCCCTGATATATTTTCTCTATAGTGCTTTCCAGCAGCTCAATAATATTATATTTTACTTATTGACCTGTTTCTTCAAATAGAAAGATAGCTCCACGAAGGTAGAGATTTTCTTTTTTGCTCACTACTGTATGTCACCAGTGCCTAAAACAATATCTTGTGCCTAGTGGTCATTCAACGACTATTTGAAGAAGATCCTTCCCTTCCACCTCTACACAAAGCATCCAGGTGAGTCCATCCTCACATGAATACATCCTTCTCAAAGGCTAGTTTGTAGCCATCTAATCCAGTTGTGACAGTGTGTTTTTCACAGGCCCAGTTTTTGTACATCACAGGAAAGTGTAGCACCCCTGATTGATTCCTTTAGCAGACTCTGCATGGTGTATTGCCTTGGCTCCCTTGGTCTCTCCGGTCTTTCATCTGTTCAGATACTTGTGTTACTTGTTGAAGGTAAGGCATTAGTACAACTGTTTGAGTTACTCGGGCTACCCCTTCATCAGTGTCAGTCAGGGAGCTGCTTCCTGGAAACATAGATCAATTTCCTTTTTTGCTGACTTCCTTGGGGCTTTTTCTGGTGTCTTCACCAATGTTGCCTTCATCATTATTTTTGTCATCTTCCACATCTATGCTCTCAGTCCTTACCAGGGCCAATGAATGCTTCTCTGATTCTGATTTTGGGACACAAACAAACAAATAACTCAAAATTAAAAACTGTTCTTAGAAGGGCATGCATGCGGATCCTATAAATTCCCCCTCCCATTCTGATATCCTTGGAAACTGAGAAAATAATAAGACCAAATTGACCAGGGCCACTAACAGTTCCTTGCTTGCTGGTGAGTTCGCGTAGAACTCCATCAAAGTCTTCCTCTCTCACCATGTCAATGCAGGTCTGTTTCTGAACCCACTGGCTCTTTGTTTTCCCTTGCAAACCTTGTGCTTAGATTTCTGTTCCATGCTTGATCCTTGGGCTTGATGTTTTATGCTGTCTGGTATAGGAGTAAGACTTTGAGCCCTTTTTGGCCACAGCCCCAAGCTAGCTCTGCTCATTTTCCTCCTAGAGCTGGAAAGGTTGAGCCCAAAAGGTTCCTGTTTCAGCCTTTTCATTCCCTACTGAGGATCCCTGGTGTATCAACCAGGGTGGAGCGGTAATTGGCAATGAGCAAACACCACTCTTGGTATCAAGAGTAGCATTGGGAGTAAGAAGAAATATTCCATTATTCACTTCAACAGCAGCTGCAGGTCAGGTTGGGGAAGGTGAAGATGGGTGAGGAATTTCTCACATGGCATCTGTGTCCTTGGGAGTCTTGCTTTCTTTTTTTTTTTTTTTTTTGAGTTGGAGTCTCTGTCGCCCAGGCTGGAGTGCAATGCCACGCTTATGCTGAAGCTTGAGACCCACTGATTGCAGAAACGTAGTTGACACCGAGAAGATTTGGACAAATACTCTGTAGACTCTTGACATTCATCCTCTCCATGCTTGTAATACTTTTGACCAACTTTCAGCAGCTGGCATATTGCCCCTTCTCCAATGATACCTAGGCTCTGGGCCCATCTTCTTAAAGCATATGTACATTGTCTAAGGAACTCTTAATTTTCCTGCTCAGGGCAGCATTAGACTCCCCCTACAGATTAGGCAACTAGGGGAAGTTTAGAGGGGGTTTCTCCAGGGCATATCATATACTTCTTTGGAATAAGATGCTACACACAGCTAAGCTCTCCCCATGTAGGCTCTTAACTTTGGAGCACATGACAGATTTTGGTATCAAGAGTAGCATTGGGGATAAGAAGGAATATTCCATTATTCACTTCAACAGCAGCTGCAGGTCAGGTTGGGGAAGGTGAAGATGGGTGAGAAATTTCTCACATAGCATCTGTCTCCTTGGGAGTCTTTTCTTTCTTTTCTTTCTTTTTTTTTTGAGGTGGAGTCTCTGCCGCCCAGGCTGGAGTGCAATGGCATGCTTATGGCCACCTAGCGTCTAACCACTGTGCTCTGGCGATGCTTGCGCCTCAGCCTTCCATGTAGCTGGAACTACAGGCGCTCGCTACCA
>CAUYQG010111033.1:0-12457 GCA_963574415.1 Tarsius wallacei | reverse complement strand
GCTAATTCTGCTTTCCATGCTTATTAGTTTGTTACTTATTTCAATCACAGTATTCTTTACTGCTGTTATCTCAGTTACCAACTCCTTCCTATTTTCCTCTTGTCTCTCCTCCATTCTTTTTATTCTCTCTATTAATGTCTTGATATCGGGGTTTGAAGTATGTGACTAGTCATTCTGGGGGCTCGTCATTGTTTGCATTCCAAAGTCTGTTTTCTCAATATCTGATCTCCCAGTGGTCTGTGTCAGACCTATATTCTTCTTTTGATTTTTCATTTGTGTAGATTTGCCTCCTCACTCCCCCCCCCACCCCCACCATCTTCTTTAAATCTGTTGTTCAGGGGTGGCGGTGTTGATTTTTCTTCTGTTTGTTCAATCTCCTTTCTTCCTTATGTGAATCTCCTGGCTTTTCTCAATTCTGAGGCTGGACTGTAGTTTGAGGGTTATACCTTTTGCAGCTTTGAGATTTATTGAAGGGGGGAGCTGTGATTCAAAATTTATCTGCAGATCCCAGTATCCACTGACAGGTGTATGGATATGCTGGATCCTGCTTCCCACTGCCTTGTAATCTGTTCATGAAGTGGGGGTATTGGTTTGCTCCCTGAAAGTAAAATGATGTAAGAAAAGGGAAAGAAATGGAACAGGGAGAGGGGGAAGCAGAAGGTGGAGACAGGAGAGTAAAAGGGAGAACAGACAGAGGTACCCACTAATAAATGAAAATAGATCTGAAGACAGGTAAGAGTAAGGGAAAACAAAAATAAAAACAAACAAACAAAAAACAACAGTGACAACATCAAACAAACTAGGACAAACAATCATATAGACCCAAGCTGACCAACCTCCTTAAGATGTATTGTTCCCTTACACAAGCATGAGGTCTTAGCTCCCAAGTTGGAGGTTGGGTAGAGCTGGGTAGGTGAGTCACTGCAGGTCTTTGCCTGGTCACAGGGCTCCAGATGATCCCAGGTTCTACTGCTGCCAGATCCAGTTGGGAGGGGGGGCAGAGTGTGAGACAGCTGCGTGCTGTAGGTCAGCATGTCACATGTGGCTTGAGCCTCTTTTTCTTTCTTTGTTCTTAGGTCACAAGCTGGAGGATGCACAGAGCTGGGTGGAGCTCATGGGGCAATGCAGGTCTCTGCCTGGTCTCTAGCTCCAGCTGTTCTCTGGTCCCACTGTGGTCAGGGACAAGTCAGGGGAGGTGGAGTGCAAGACTGCTGGGTGTTGCTGGTCAGCATAGTGGTCAGGGTGACAGGGAGCAGGGCTGTGTAGCCAACAAGAGAGCCCAGAGCTCCACGGGGAAGGAGCCTTGGGCCTCCCTGGGCAGTGAGAGCTTGGGGTGGGGCTGGGTGCTATAGCCGGGGAGGGAGCCTGAAGTTCCGTGGGTGGCAGCGGCTTGGGGCAGGGTGGGGCGCTTAGGTCTGGGAGGGGGCCTGGAGTTCCGCGAGCCTCTGCGGGGGGAGGGGGTGGCTCAAGGCAGGGCTGGGCACTTCAGCCTGGGTGGGAGCCCGGAGCTCTGAGGCGCAGGCACCAGGGACCTGCTCAGGCAGCGGCATCCTTGGGCCTGGTGGGGCACGCCAGGTAGAGATGGAGCCCACAGCTCCGAGGAGCTGTCGCCATGGCCTCCCTCCCTGGGTGACGGCAGCTTCAAAGATTCAATTTTAAATCACTTGTGAGATTATAGAGTCTCTTAGAGGAAAACAAGAAAGGATTTAAATTGGCTACCAGAGCTACTGACTGGTCCTCTGGAAACGTTTAGGGCCCAAAGGTTAGAAAGTACTTAGATAGCAGATGGATTTAATATTGATTCAAATTTATTACATAAATCTCTTTTAGAGATAAAAACTTTATTTTTGGTCTGTCTCCCTCACCACTACTAGCAGTCTTCTGGAATCACGGGATACTTGCCTACAATTTCTACAGCATGACTGTAGTTCAAAAAGAAGATAATTAAGGTCCAAACAAATCTGAGAAGGAACAGCCACAGTGACTTCAGTATGTAAACGGAGAAAGATAGTGAAACACAAGAGAAATTGAATGCTGACTAGAAATATCTGTGCTTGTAACTACTATGGCTTGCTTCTTTTGAAGACTGAAGTTCCAATAAGTCATATAATATACTGTATGGGGGGAATTTGAGGATTCTACACTGATGCTTAACTGGGGTAGATAGAATAGATCTGGGAAGAGTTATTTTCAGAAAGGAGAGAGGATACGGAAACTAGGAATTCTGAAAGATGTATTTTATTTGAAAATTTTTGAATGAAACAATACAAAAAAATCATAGAAAATAAGGGATTATTTGCATTAGATGAAGGGAATTCCTTGGAAATATGAAAATCACTTTAAATTAGTCATTTCTCTTCACCATGGAAAATGAAATAATGGCAGCATAGTTCAAATTAAACTAACATGTGTATTATGTACTCTCTCTATACCAAGATTTTTAAGGTATATTGTGTTAATCCTCACAACAACCCTATAAAGTACAAACTGTTACCTCAATTTACATCATTCTCACTTTAAATATCATGCTCAAGTTTTCTACAGCTAATAAGTCACAGAGTAAAGACTGAAATCTAGGTCCCTTGACTCCAAGACAATTGTTCTTTCTTTTAAAACATAGTATTAGCCTGGCTCGGTGGCTCAGCCTGTAATCCCATGCTTTGGGAGGCTGAGGTAAGTGGATTGCCTGAGCCCACGAGTTTGAGACCCACCTCGGCAACTTGGCGAGACCTCATCTCTACAATAAATCAAAAAATTAGCTGGGCATGGTAGCGCGCACCTGTAGTTCCAGCTACTTGGAAGGCTGAGGCAGAAGGATTGCCAGAGCCCAGCAGGTCAAGGTTGTGGTGGCTGGGAGTGGCCACTGCACTCCAGTCTGGGTGACAGAGTGAGACTCCAACTCAAAAACAACAACAAAAAAAAAACCATAGTACTTCTCCATCAGGATACCATATTAACAATAGTTACAAAGGGGTAAGAGGGCTGGCTCACTATAGGCTTACATGACACAACGCTAGAAATGATTAGAACATTCAGAATAGCCTGTTCTAATCAATCTCAGAAGCGAGGCTGTTGCTCAGATAGAGGCTCCTATAAGAAAAGAGCTTAAACCTTCGGCTGTATTCCCAGCAACAATGAATTGTGCTTGGTACCCACACAGCAATTTTAGCAGAAAAAAAATCCAGAATTATTCTTAATATTTATGACAAAAGGGAAAAGAGGACTTAACTCTAACTTACCCAGTATTGTTTGTTATCAACTCCTTTTACAACCATAAAAGGAACTGCTAGAAAGTCATTTATTTAGACAAGCATTGGGGATCTGCTGCTAGAGAAAGGTTCTTTATAAACAGTAGGAAAAAATCTGAATGACTTAGGATGCAAAATTTTGTGCTAAAAATTCCCTCCAGAAGAAATCTTCCATGTTAAATATGCCATATTGTACTGCAAAATCTTCCTTGGGTTAAAATCAGGGAGTCAGGGCGAGTGCTTATGCTTTACAAACTGCTACTCTTCCTGTTAGTAAACATGGGGAGAAGGGTGAACACTTCACAATCCATAGTCTTAAAGCAGTTTGCTTTCTTTCTATAGATGATACCCAATAATGAGGACCAATCTATGGTCAAGCCTTTGGGGAAAAATGAATAAAACCTGGAAAACTAAGAAACTGAAGTTTTAGCTCTTTATAACAGAAAAAAAAAAACCAGCAGCAACAGAAGCCACTCAATTTTATCTGTGCTCCCTCTAGTCAACCAGGCACCTTATCTGATTTTCTTTTTCTTGTGTGATACTGTTGGAATTTTTTATGGTGCATTCTGTCTGCTCTGCTAAGGTTGATCACACTCTAAATGGTGTGTTCTAGAATCCTTTTGCAATAATTGAGACTGTGTCAGTGTGTCTGTTCATGATGAATATATGTGTGAGAATGATTAGCTGAAATGCGAATACTAAATGCCATTAGTCTATGTTATATAAAGCAACATAAAGTTCTTCTCCAATTTCCTCTCCATTGACTGTTTTATTCCCTTCTTGGGTTTGGAGAAAACTGGGGCCAAGTTTTAGACATCTTTGCCACTATTACCTACCAAGTAAATTTTGAAAATATTATTTCTGCTATTTATATAATAGAATGTAGGTTAATTGGGAATTATTTGGAAAATATGGAGAAGATAAAATTATTAGTGCCCCATGTTCCACATTCCAGATAACACCACAATTAATATTTTGATGTAGTTCCTTCAAACACATATATACAAAAAATGCAATCATCTGTATTATTAGGAAGCTTTTTGTGCTTAATATTATGTCATGAGCATTATTCCTTGTTCTTTTTTTTTTTTTTGGAGTTGGAGTTGGAGTCTCACTCCATTGCCCAGACTGGAGTGCAGTGGCTGCTCCCAGCCACCGCAGCCTTGACCTGCTGGGCTCCGGTGATCCTTCCGCCTCAGCCTTCCAAGTAGCTGGAACTACAGGCGCGCACTAGCACACCCGGCTAATTTTTTTATTTATTGTAGAGATGAGGTCTTACCAAGTTGCCCAGGCGGGTATTTATGGCATAGTGTGCTTGAACAAATGAGTAAATGAAGAATGCAGTGAAAGCAGAAAGCACATAGTAGGAACATCCTACTAAAACCAGAAGGTGAGAACATTTTCCTAAAAGAGATAACATCTAAATCGGGAAAAGTTTTTCCAGCTTAAGAAAATAGCATGTACAAAGAATAAAGAAGAAGGAGTAGCATTGTGGTGAGGCTAAAAGAAATTCAGCATGGTCATCACAGAGCATTGGGGGTGTCAGTGTTGGCTTCAGAATTTCTACACTAGAAGGACCTAAGGGTGACAGTATTGTTGAAGGAAGAGTTAGAGAACTTTTCTTGAAGTTGTGTTGCATAGCAAGACCATTTTTTTTCTCAGATTGTATTTCTCTGTTTATGTGCCTTTTGGGGAGAGGCTGATGAAGATTATCGCATTGCAAACCCACCCAGCAACTCCTCCCTTGACACCATAGTGGGAGGGGAAATGGCAGGAGTGAGAGGAAGGAAGGAAACTGAGGAAGTTAAGATAGACTTTTTGTAATAGGTTAATTAAATGTTTTGTGTGACGTTATTGTTTTTATTTTTTCTCTTTCACTTTTAATTCTGAAAGAAAAAAACTCTCCCTTACCTGGAATCTTTTTTGAGCAGCCATTCCTCCTTCATCTCTTTCTCCTCAATGATACAAATGTTTATTTCACTCTATTTAATAGTAAAAATTGGCTCCTTTTCCCTCTCCTCCTTCTCATCTTCCTCTTTCTCTTCCCCTTTCTCCTTCTCTTCTTTCACAGCTGTCTTCCAAAAATTTGGAACTGCTGCTTTAACTGATCCTTTTGTAGAAATAAGTCCATGTACTAATGTAACTATAAACAGGAAAGGTATACAAATAAGACATTTTATGATATACTAAGCTATTGGAACCATCATCCCTTTTGCTAACTTTACCTAAGCCACTGTCCAGATGATACACTAAGAAAAAGAAAAATGATGTGAAAAGGAAATGAAGAGGAAATATTTTTCCTGTTCTGCCCTTATTGGAAGATAGGAGTGCTGTCATCTATAACCAGCCAAGAAGCAAGCCCATCATCCAACTCTTCAAGCTCTTTGGATACAAAAAAGCCAGAGAAAATGTGTGTGGTTATGGGGCGATGATATGATCAGCAATAAATATTTTTATTTGCCACCACAACCCAGGGAACATAAGCTACAATTGTGATAGTAACAAAAGTAAAAGACAAAACCATTTAATGTCATAACTCAATAATCATGTTCTGGCATATTAACAGAAAAAAATAATAAAACAATTGGGGGCCAGATGAGGTTTTAATGTGAGGCTACAGTTATAAGCAGGCACAGCTCAGGAAAAGATGAGTTGGAATGGAAAAGTAGAAAAAGCAAGAATCAGAACAATTAAAGATCCTGAAATGTATATTGATTTGCAGAATTAAAGACAAAGGCTAAAGAACTCCAGGTATATAATTGGTAGAGGCAAATGTGATGGTAAGAATTCTCATGTTATTATTATTGATTATGTAATTCTCATAATTGTGAAATTGCTTGCTATGTATAGAAAACAAAAAAGACCACATTATAAAGACTACAGGAAAAAGAAGGCTATGATTCAGCCTTCATAATTTACTATCATATCACATATGATCAGAAATAAAACAAGCAAGTGATACTTGCTAAATAAGTTTAAAACAGGAATAAATATTTTGTAATAGTCTTCTCTTGTGAATAAACAGTATAGGAATCTGTGAAAGATAGTATGATCTAGTGGTTAAGAAGACTGACTGGAGCCAGACTACTGGCTATTGAAGTCTAGCTTTACATTTATTACCTCTATGACCTTGTAAAAATTATATAAACTTTTCTCTGTCTTTCTTTCCCCACCATCTAATGGTAGTTTAAAAATGGAATCTATGTCAGAGGTGCATTGAAGCTTAAATAAATTATACATTCAATGAACTTACAGAGGTGTCATGTGCTTACAACAAAGTACTCTATAAAAATTTGCCATTATCAGTTCAGTCACATATGGAAGCTCCATGGTCAAAGATAAAAATAATATGGAAGAGCTGGGGATGCATTCCAAAACATCAAATACAAAAAAAATTTGAAAGAAAGTATATATGAATAAGTACTTATAAAACAATATGAACAAAATATGCATCTAAGAAGTAAGTGGTAGAGAAAGAAGAAGAGAGTTTAAAGCGATGGGAAAATTGCAAAAGTTGTGGAGAAAGGTAGTACTTAGTGACTTATATTAAAGGAGAATGAATTCCTGGACCTGAGGAAACCTGTGCATAAAGGCAATCCAGGCTCCTTAGTACTTGGGAGGTCCTGGGAACCAAACTTCAATGACTCCCAGACTCCTAATTGGTTTGATGTCCTCACTGGATCAGAAAATGTTCGTGTTGCATCAATTATGGTCCCAAAATTTAAACTCCTTACCCTAAAATTAAAAAAATAAAATCAATTTTCATTCTGAACCAAACACACTTTAAAATTTTTAATTTATAATATTTATGAATATATAACTATATATTAATAGTTATGTTTGATTATATTGTATTTCCTTATATACAATTTTAGATGATATACCGGAACTACCTACTATGCCTGCCACGTAACAGATGTTGTCTAATTTAACTATGCCACAGAGTTATAGCTTTCCCTAATTTTTTCTAGCTGACACTAGTATCTTAGCTAGCTGAGACTGAGAAAAATAATTTAAAATAGTCATACCAAGGAAAGTGGCATAGTGCCAAACCTATGTGATACTTAACATTAGATTCAGCTTTATCATAAAGTTTTATTTCAAAATATTCATTAATAAAGAAATTCATATTTATATCTGCATTTGAAGATAGTTTGTCCCTAGATTTTATGTAGTTATAGCTTGACACTTCCCAACTCAATTCTCTTCTCTGCTGTTACGTGATATTAAGTAGTATTGATCTATCTCTCAGTGCCTGTTTCATCATTAGTAAAATTAATATAATAACCTTATCACTGCTGATTCCAGCAACTGTTCTAAGAATAAAACAGCATAGTAGAAGTGAACGGGATTTAATAAATCCATATCAAAAATTCAAATCTCCCTGAGTCATGTCATTTTCTCAACCCTGCAGGTGACATGAACACATGGAGATGGGGAACAACTCTGCTGTAAAAGAGTTCTTTCTGGTGGGGCTTTCCCAATACTCAGAGCTCCAGATTCTTCTGTTTATACTCTGCCTCATCACATACATAATAATCCTCCTGGGAAACAGCCTCCTCATTATTATCAGCATCCTGGATTCTCACCGTGTACTTCTTCCTTGGAAACCTCTCATTCTTGGACACCTGCTACACATCATCACCCATTCCTACAATGTTTGTTATGTTTTTGTCAAAGAGGAAATCCATCTTCTTTGTGGACTGTGCTCTGCAAATGGTTATCTCCCTTGGTTTGGGCTGCAGTGAGGGTGTCCTCCTATCTGTGATGGCCTACAATCGGTATGTGGCCATCTGCAAACCACTGAGGTACTCCATCATCATGAACAGAGTGCTATATGTGCAAATGGCTTCATGGTCCTGGATTATAGTTGTCTGACCTCCTTAGTGGAAACAGTCATGACAATGGTGTTGCCTTTCTGTGGTAATAATGTCATTGATCATACAAGCTATGAGATTCTGGCTCTTCTTAAACTTATATGTTCAGATCTCTCCATGAATGTGCTTATCATGGCAGTGGCAAGTATTGTTTTATTGGTGATTCCTCTACTGTTAATTTTTGTCTTCTATATGTTCATTCTCTCTTCTATCCTGAGAATTGATTCTGCTGAGGGAAGAGGAAAATCCTTTTCTACCTGTTCAGCCCACCTGACTCTGGTCATCTTATTCTATGGTTCAGCTCTTTTTATGCACATGAAGCCCAAATTAAATTACACAAAAGTATCCAATGAAATCATCTCACTGTCCTGTGGAGTGGTAACCCCAATGTTGAACCCCATCATCTACAGCCTGAGGAATAAGGAAGTCAAAGAGGCTGTGAGAAAAGTACTAAGCAGACACTTGCCTCTGTGGAAAACATGAAAGACCTTGAGACATGGGATCAGATCAGGTGTTTTGTATTCACAGATAAAGTCATGGAACCCAATGTAAAGAGAGTATGTCTACTTGTTAAACCAAATATTGGATTCCCATTCTTTCAACACAGAATGCCCATGTAAACCTTCTACATGGTATCTTGTCTGCAGCGTTTCCAGCTGTATGCAGTTTGACTAATTGATTCCATATAGGGTATATGATTTTTCATCAAGATAAATCTGCTCTTTCTTTTCCATTCTCTGCTATCTCCTTTATCCTCTCTATCTCTCTTTCTTCCTTGTTTTTCTCTTCCTTTTTTTCTCTTCCATTTCTTCCTTCTTCTTGTCCCTCCTCTTCCTCCCTTCTTCATCTTCTTCCTTACACTTCCTTCATTCTGTCTTCTGGTCTCTTTTATAAGTCATTTTTAATTTAACATCTATTGCTTTGTTGTTGTCCAACATTTCCTCTTTTTGTAAAATAATACATCTTTTTCTTTTGCCAATTCAATAGTCCCTCTCTCTGAGTTCATGTGGTACTGGCTGGGACTAACTCAAAGTTCTGGAAATACTCAAGCACTGAACAAAGGCCTAACCAATACAAAAGCAAATCCCTCTTGGTATAGTGATCCATTTGAGATAGCTCAAATCAGGCTAATCATACTCAACCCAAGAATGCTGTTCCAGTATGAGAAAAGAAGCACTCTTTCAGCTAGGGTTGCTAAACCGGTGGAATATGCATCTAGAACCAATCTGTCAGTATGTGGGGAAAGTCTGAGAGGCAAAAAGGAGGTATAAGGAGGGAGAGAGTATCTGATGCTGTCATTTTAATTCTCTGATTCAGGTGTGTCTAAAGTCAGTTTCACAATTACTCTTTTTAGTTATTTGAGTGAATAAATTACCTTTTACTTTTAAAAACTAACTTTGAGTTGAGTTTTGTCACTTATAACCATATAATCCTACCTAAAGTATTCCTTTGTGTCCCTATTTTCACTCATATAATCGAGACAAAAAAATGATGAGAATATATTATCTAAGTAGTCCCAAATACTCTAGATTTCAAAAGTTCTCCTTTCCTTTAATAATGAAATAACAATAATCTAATGTCTATTCTCGGAGCCTACAATAATCAGTCACCTCCTCAATAATTTCTGAGGAGTGGTTACATTCTTCTAGATTCTGGTTTTCATTTTTGCTCCATACTTTTATTCTACACTTTTCCACCATATGTTTCTGGTAATTTTGTATATTTCTGTATTATTTAAACACTCAGCAGTACATTTTTCCCACGAAGCATACACATACGTCTCCTAAACAGCCACATTCAAAGGGCCAGCATGTTTAACAAAGCTTGAAAATAAGACAAAAGGATTATGATGCAGCAAGAAAATGAAATAAACATTAAATATCATTGCTTTTTGGTATTTATTAGCCATAACCCTCATGGGCCCTCTTAAGTCCATTTTCCTCTTAAGCCCCTGTTCTGTTACCAGGTTGATAATGTCTGTTTTCAATGGTCTTCTCCCATAAGAATCAGTAATCCTCCCCTCCCATAAAATGAGTGGATACATAACTCAAAGCCACCCTCATCATGGCCCATAATAGAGAGTAAGTCCACCCCCAAAGCAGACTGCAGCTTCTACTCTTTGAATTTTTCTCTTGGAAATTTTCAGGAAGTTTTAAAATAACCTCCTCAACAGCAATGATCTAGAAATACTGAAGTCTAATCTACAAGAACCTTGAATGATGTGTTTTGTTTGTGAAAATATATCAAGCTATACACTTAAGATTTGCACACTTCCATGATAAAGTCAAATTAAAAAAAGAAAGTACAACCCATTGCCTGCTTTTCATTAGGAATATTAAAATTATCATTACAACCCTTATAAAAATAGGGCCTGTGTGGTTCATTCTTAACCAAAAAACAGAGTCCATAAATCAATAGTACTTTTATCATTCTCTGTTTGAGTTTCTAAAGAGCTCCAATACCACAACAATACTTAATAGAAAATGCCATTGCATTACAGCTCACAACTGCTCTGGAGCAACTCCTTCCACCATTTTCTTTTTTAAAAAATTTGTTAGTATTATTATTTTTAAAGACATAGGGTACAATTCAGAATTAGATACATAAGTGGTCATCATACAGGTAAAGTTTGGGTCTCCCATTGATCCTCACATCTCCTGGCTTGGGATCAGGTACCCTTGGTGATGTTATGTGTCCTCCCCCGCCTGGCAGTGTCCTGCTACTGCCAATCCCCTTCTTGTAGTATTATGATAAAGTGTTCGGGGTCCACTTATGAGTGAGACTATGTGATACTAGTTCTTTGTTTCTGTGATAGATCACCGAGTATAATAGACTCTAAATCCATCCAAGTTACTGTAAAGTCCATAATTAGATCCTTCTTTATGGCTGCATAATATTCCATCAGGCATATGTACCACATGTTTTTTTAGCCAGTTCACCTCTCGTGGGTAGCGTGGTTTGTTCCATGTTTTTGCTATAGTAAATAGTGCTGCAATAAATATGCGTGAGCAGGTGTCTTTTTTGTAGAATGATTTGAATTCCCCCGGGTATATGTCCAGAAGAGGGATTGATGGAAGGTCAGTTTTTAGATCTTTTAGAAATTGTCACACTGTTTTCCACAGAAGTTGTACTAATTTACACTCCCACCAACAGTGTAGAAGTGTTCCTTATTCTCCGCATCCTCTCCAACATCTGGTGTTTCTTGAGTTATTAATGATGACCAATCTTACTGGAGTTAGGTAGTATCTCAGTGTGGATTTGATTTACACTTCTTTGATGATTAGTGAGACTGAGCATTTTTTCATGTATGTGTTGGCTGCTCATATATCTTCTTTTTGAGAAGTGTCTATTCATATCTTCTGCCCACTTTTTAATGGGGCTGTTTCGTTTTGTTTTGTTCTGTTTTGTTTTGTTTTGTTTTGTTTTGGCAAGTTTGAGTTCCATGTAATTCCTAGATGTTAGACCTGTGTCAGATACACAGTTGGCAAATATTTTTTCCCATTCTGTGGCCTGTCTCCCCATTCTCTTGATGGTTTCCTCTGCTTTTGCAGAAACTTTTCAGTTTGATGAGGTCCTATTTGTTGTTGTTTGCATAGCCTTTTAGGGTTTTGATCAGGGAGTGGTTGCCTATTTCAATTTCTGTAAGGGTGTCTCCTTTTTTTCTAAGATTCTTATAGTTTGAGGTCTTACATTTAGGTCTTTGATCCATTTAGAGTTGATTTTTATATATGGTGATACGTAGAGGTCCTGTTTCATTCTTCTGCATGTGGTCAGCCAGTTTTCCCAGCACCATTTACTGAATAGGTTCTCCTCTCCCCAGGGATTGTTGGTGGAGGCTTTGTCAAAGATGAGTTGGTTGAGAAATTGAGGTTTTGCTTCCAGAATCTCTATCCTATTCTTTTGGTCTATCTACCTCTTCTTATACCATTACCAGGTTGTTTTGATTATTATAGTCTTATAATAAAGTTTAAAGTTTGGAAGTGTGATACCTCCTGCTTAGTTTCCTTTGCTAAGAATTGTTTTGACTAGTCGTAGTCATTTATGTTTCCATATTAATTTCTGTATAGTTGTTTCCAGGTCTGAGAAGAATGATGTTGGTAATTTATTGGGTATTACGTTGAATCTGTAGATTGCCTTTGGTAGGATGAACATCTTAACAATGTTGATTCTTTCTGTCCGTGAGCATGGAATATTTTTCTACTTGTTTGGGCCCTCTTTGATTTCTTTAAGCAGTGTTTTGTAGTTTTTGTGTAAAGGCCTTTCACTTCTCTGGTTAGGAAGCTGCCCAGGTATTTCATTTTTTGTGGGTATTGTAAATGGGATTGTGCTTTT
>CAUYQG010111032.1:0-26016 GCA_963574415.1 Tarsius wallacei | reverse complement strand
ATGAGGGAAGTTTTCTTGGATGATTTCATGAAATGTTTGTTCCAGTGTGATGTCTGTTTCTCTCTCTGCTTCAGGGAGACCAATTAGTCTTAGGTTCGGTCTCTTGAAGTAGTCATTCATCTTTTGCAGGTTTTGTTCTGTCTTTTTGAGCTTCTTTTCTATGTTTTTGACAGTTTGGGTTAGTTTTGTGTTTTGGTCTTCAAGCTCTGAGATTCTTTCTTCTGCTTGGCTCAACCTGCTTTCCATGCTTGTTAGTTTGTTACTTATTTCCATCACAGTATTCGTTACTGCTGTTATTTCTGACATCAGCTCCTTCCTGTTTTCCTCTTGTCTCTCCTCAATTTTTTAAATTCTCTCAGCCGGGCTCAGTGGCTCAGCCTGTAATCCCGCGCCTTTGGGAGGCTGAGGTGAGTGGATTGCCTGAGCCCACGGGTTTGAGACCCGCCTGGGCAAGCAAGACCTCATCTCTACAATAAATCAAAAAAAAATTAGTCGGGTGTGGTAGCGTGCGCCTGTAGTTCCAGCTACTTGGAAGGCTGAGGCGGAAGGATCGCTGGAGCCCGGCAGGTCGAGGCTGCGGTGGCCGGGAGCGGCCACTGCACTCCAGTCTGGGTGACAGAGTGAGACTCCAACTCAAAAAAAAAAAAAAAATTAGCCGGACGTGGTAGCACGCGCCTGTAGTTCCAGCTACCTGGAAGGCTGAGGTGGAAGGATCCCTGGATCCCAATAGGTTGAGGCTGCAGTGGCTTGGAGTGGCCACTGCACTCCAGTCTGAATGACAGAGTGAGACTCCAACTCAAAAAAAAAAACGAGTTGACATTTATTAAGTACTACAGGGGCGGAAAGTTGTGATACCTTCCCTCGCCCATCATGAGGGTCATGGAAGACACTCCTATAAAAAAGCTGGGTTAACAAGAGAAAAGCATACCAAGTTTATGTAATCAAAGTTTTACGTGACACGGGAAGCTTCAGGAAGGAAGACCCATAGACTCAGGGAAAGCTGTCCATTTTATGCTTAGATTTCAGGAAGAATGGACAGCTGTGTAGATATGTGATTGGTCAAAAACAGGGAATGGGAATAGACTGAGGGGGAAACCCAGTAGGACCTGTCTGCTCAGAATCTTCCTGGCCTCTCGGTGCAGCACTCCTTCCTCCTGAGCATGGGGCAGCACCCTAGTGGAATTAGGAACTTCAAGGGAAAATGGAAAAGGAACAGAGTGACCTTTCAAGGTTTTATGGCTAACTCTGGGGACAGGGTTCCAGTTTCTAGGTTTTATGGCTTACTCTGGGGACAGGAGTTCTACTTTCTAGGTTTTATGACTTATTCTGGGGACAGGGTTCCAGTTTCTAGGCTTTATGGCTTACTCTGGGGACAGGAGTTCTAGTTTCTAGGTTTATGGCTTACTTTGAGGACAGGGGTTCCCGTTTGGCTTACTCTGGGGACAGGGATTCTAGTTTCCAGGTTTTATGACTTACTTTGGTGACAGGGGTTCCAGTTTCTGTGACCCACCCTGGGGAAGGAGGACTCTTGTTCTGCGACTCACCTCAAGGGAGAAGGAAGGGCAGGGGTAGGTCAGAGAGGTATCTTGCTTCTGGACCTTCCAGTCCCCTTCAGGTCACAGCACTTAGCAAGCCAAAGTGCCAGCCTTTAGTGTGGTATTTTCTGACCCCGACAGAACTCAGCTGTGACAGTGTGAAAGCGCTTCCCAGAAAATGCTCACAACACCCCTAAGGTAGGTACTGTTCTCATCCCTGAGAATGGTAAGTCGTTGAAGTTAAGAACAGCATCTGCCAGAAGCAGGTGCATCCCTAGTTGGTACTGGGTTAGGACCCGGGAGGCCTGGCTCCGGAACCCTAATGTCCAACCACTGCCTACATAGGAAAATACAGCCCAGGCTGAGATGAGAAAGATGGAGGGAAGAGAGGAGGGTAAGACAGACTGGAGCCCAGGAAGCACAAGGCCGAGTCTGTCGAATATCCCTGCGGCTCACACACTGACACTGCATTCATCCCCGCCAGCTGAAACCAGAGGCGAGGGGGAGGAGGGCACAGGAGGGCCCAGCTGGCAGGACAGGCTGGGGATAGGAGCGGGCACAGAGGAACAAAGGAAAGTGAAACTGTCTGTATTCTCAAAGAGCCAGAGTTCCTGCCATGACCTGTTCTTGGCTATGGAATGACAAATGGACCCCACTAAGTATTCTGTAAGGCTTCCAGGTCATATTCTTAGTACAGACGGTCTCCAGCTTACAGTGGTTCGATTTAATGATTTCTCGTCACGATGGTGTGAAAATGATACACATTTGGGGCCAGGCGCAGTGGCTTACGCCTCTAATCCCAGTACTTTGGGAAGCTGAGGTGAGAGGATTACTTGAGTCCAAAAGTTCAAGAAGAGCCTAGGCAACATAGCAAGCCTTTGTCTCTGCAAAAATAAAAATAAAAATCAGACGGGCATGGTGGCATGAGCCTGAAGTCCCAGCTACTGGGAAGCTGAGGCGGGAGGATAGCTTGAGCCCAGGAATTCGAGGCTGTGGTGAGCCATGAACATGCCACCTCACTCCAGCCTTGGTGACAGAGTGAGACTCCAACTCAAACAAAAAAACCCAAAATACTTTGCATGTGCAATTCCCCTGGCCTGGCAGGCCCTTCATCAGAGTTCTGCTTGGGTGGATCCTTCAAATCCCTAATGTCTCAGGCCAAACGTCACTTTTTCTGGGAGGCTTTGTCCGCTGCACTCCTATTATGGCTGGGCCCTTCTTATAATACCCTGAAGTTGTAGTTCTAATTGTTATTCATTATGTACACAATTCATTATGTAAGTAGCTCTCCGATTATTTATCTAGTAGTTGTCTCTCCGCAAGGCAAAGGCTTGGTGCAAGCAGGGACTATGTTTATGTCATTTTCCCCAGTATCTCTAACTTTTAGCATGGTGCCTTATATCTGGTAAGCTCTCAATGTGCATGCATTGAATGCATAAATAAGATAGGAGTTAAGAAAGAAATATATAAAACAAGGCCGGGCATGGAGGCTTACTCCTGTAATCCCCGCACTTTGGGAGGCCGAGGCAGGAGGATTGCTTTGAAGCTGGGAGTTTGAGACGAGTCTGGGCAACATAGTGAGACCTCTACTAAAAAATAAAAGATTAGTCAGTCATGGTGGCACACATCTACAGTCCCAACTACCTGGGAGGCTGAGGCAGGAGGATCGCTTGAGCCCAGGAGTTTGAGTCAACATGATCACACCACTGCACTCCAGCCTGGGTGACAGAGTGAGTCTCTAAAAAAAGGAAAAACAAACCAGAAAGTATTTTAGAGGCATCACAAGTGGAAGCATGAACAAAGTACAGTGGGTACTGGAAGAAAGAGAGAGCGAGATTATCCTGTTTTGTTGTTTTTGTTTTTTCTTAAACACAAAATTTCACATAGAAAGGGATATTTGTGTTGGCCCTTCACAAATGGTGAGGTTTTTCAAGGATGGGGACTGGTACCCAAGGTGGTAGGAAGAAGAGAAGCAAAGGCATGAAGGTAGAGAACATAGAGTGACTTGTGGAACAACAAACTGTCCAATTGGCTCTAGGGAGAGGCCTGCCCTGGGGAAGTCATGGTGATAAGGCTGAGGGATAGGGAGGAGGAAGGCAAACGAGGGGGAACAGAAGGCGTTTATGCTTCCAATTTTCAGTCAGGCTTCAAGCAGAGTTATGAGAAAATTGATCTGACCTTGGTGTGCAATGGAAACTTTGAGCATTCAGACACAAGCTAGGAAGATTGCGATGAACTCTGGGAATGACAACGAGAGCAAGAACTCAGGTTGTTGTAATGGGAGTGGCAGGAGAGATGGACTCGAGGCGAAGATGACAGAAATAGCATTGCTAGAAGTTCAATGACTGAATCCAGGACAGCAAGAGGAAGAGACCTGGCCCAGATCCTTAGGTCAGAACACTGAAAGAAAGGCCATGCCTTGGCAAACAATTTCAGAATAGTCACCAGTTAGAACTCATGGGGGAATTAATGATTGCCTCAAGTGTCCAATCTGCAAAGCTACAAGAGTTCATTTGTAAGACAATAAATATCTTCACCTATTTCACTGTGCTTTCTGTCCACAGTGTCCACTCTGTTGGCATCTTCCTACTAAATGAGTAGTTGTTGAGGAGGAGGCAGTTTTTTTGTTGTTTTTTTTTTTGAGTTGGAGTCTCACTCTGTCACCCAGACTGGAGTACAGTGGCGTGCTCCCAGCCACCGCAGCCTCGACCTGCTGGGCTCAGGCGATCCTCCTGCCTCAGCCTTCCAAGAAGCCGGAATTATAGGCGCACGCTACCATGCCCGGCTAATTTTTGATTTATTGTAGAGATGAGGTCTCGCCAAGTTGCCCGGGTGGGTCTCGAACCTGCGGTCTCAGGCAATCCACTCACCTTGGCCTCCCAAAGTGCTGGGATTTCAGGCCGAGCCACCGAGCCTGGCCAGGAGGTGGTTTTTAAGCTGATTTTCAGAGGGGTGATTTTAGAATGTGAGGTTTTGGGTTTTTTTTTTCATAAAAAAATGTTACTCTTTTCTTTTCCCAGACAGTTGTTACGGTTCAGTCCACTTCACAGGTATACCTCAGGCTTCCAAATGACTATTTCACACTGACTATGTAAACCAGTGACTCAGTGTGTTGCTTTAGAACCAGATACATGTGGCTTTGCTTCACTTGAGGAATTCAGTAAAGAACATACTTCATGTCAGCAGAAACCCTCATAAATCTACATAGAGAAAGACATGAGTCAAACCCCTGTTATAATCACATGGCTGCTTGGAATTTGTTTCCTTTTCTTTATGGAAGAACTCTGGAGTTTTTGCTAAGACCTCAGAAAAAGCTTATGTGTGTTTGGGAGCTGATTTTGAGAAGGGGCACCGAACTACTCTTCAAGATGAGAAAAAAAATAACCAAAGGAGGAAATAAAAGTCTGCGCTTTGTACGTAAGAGGTATGCATTTTCTCTCTAGCCGTGTGCTCTGGGGAAACTGGCCAGAAAAAACAAACAAAGTGACAGCCCTCCACGGTGTCTTCTGCACAACGGCAGAGCTTCTCGCCCTATGTGTATAAACTATGTGTCCTGGAATAGAAACTCTTCCAGAAGCACCAAAACACGAACAGAAGAGGCAGCGAAGAGAGATGGATTTTTTTTTTTTTTTTTAGTTGTTAAAGAACATTTATACCATTACCATTTCAGCTTGGATAGAGCTTCAGGTCTTAACAAAATTCTATAAATAGCATTTTCAGGCTGCATATGTTTTCAGTCAGAGAAATTGGTATTGGTAAGGTTAAACAAAAGGAGACAAATATTTAGTGGAAGTCTTCAGGTGAAGGGTTTCTGCAAAAGACACCTGCCCGGCTTGGCAGAGAGGACACAGTGGCCTGGCAGAACCTCTATTTGAATACTTTGGTTGGATTGATGACCTCCCGTGGCTTTTGTGGCATGGAAAAAAACACGATTGGTTTTTTTTATTCTTTCTGAGTGGAGCACTATATGCTTCTGTAAAGCATCCTTGGTCTCATGGATTTTAGTAGTAAACTTGGGGAGACTCTTAGACGTGCTTGATATTTGAAGCACATTTAGGACTTTATGTGTGCTACATTACAAAATTGTCCTGGGAAACTGATATGCAATTTATTTAACTTTATACTTCAAATACAAAGCATTTCATTTTGACACAGGGTCATTTACTTAGTACTTTATTAGTCTTTTAAAAACATGTTTTTATTTCATTCCTGGCCTGAATAACAACATTCCTTGTGTGTGTGTGTGCATGTACACACACCTGAAATTTGTTGTCTTCTGAATGACTTTAGGAGACTTTGAAGACTGGTCATCATGTCTAGTGATCAATGCACAGGGACCCCCATCCCAGAGCGCAGAGGTCTTGGGGCTGTGGTTGCCACCGTGGGGTTAAGAGCATCCTGAGTGTTCCTCTCCTTGTGGCCAGGTGCTCTAATATTTTTGCCTCTTGGTGAGGAGAACTAGAAAGCATTGCCCTTTTAATTTATAGATGACACTTTCTTAGAAGGAAAAGCTGCAAGTGTCCATTTGAGATCAGAATTAGATTTCAGAGTCATTTTGATTGGAGCTGAGACATGAGAAGAGCAAAACTTTGTTCTGTAGTAACCGCATCCCCAGGTTGTCAGCGCATTCTCTCTGTCTCCTGCATCAGCTCACACCTGGCTGCTCCCCAGGACTCCTTCTGTGGAGTCCTCCCTAGGGCATCTGCTTGTCCTTACACACTCACGGAAAGTCCTGTGTCTCTGAGGTCATCTCCATCCATTGCTGTTTTCTACTGGCTTCCATCGTCTGATCACTTTTTTCTCCCTTTCCACTGACATCCACTGATGGCTTCAGCATGTTCTTCTTCATTCTCTTGACCAATATTTGTTCTTGATTGATCATGATTGAAAAGATAGTCCTTCTACCTAAGGTCGATTTCTATTCCTGTGCTCTGCATCCCATTGCCTCTGGCCTCCTTTTGGCCCACTGAATTTATCTACTTAATCTGTCTTGGATTTTATTGATAGATAGGTAGATAGATGATAGATAGATCATGATGATGATGATGATGATGATAGATAGATAGATAGATAGATAGATAGATAGATAGTTAGATGACAGATAGATAGTCTTGCTATGTTGACCAGGCTAGTCTCAAACTCTTGGCTTCAAGCAATCCACCAGCTTCAGTCTTCAAAAATGTTAGGGGGATTTATTTTTCTGTCTCCATCCTTACTGCCTCTGTCTTTCATTTATTTATTTATTTGTTTGGTTTTTACTCCCTCTGCCTTAATTCAAGCTATCACAACCCTTCACAGTCGCTTTGTTCCCCTAATTTACCTCCCTGCACCTAGTACTGACTTTTTATTTTTGCTTTTTTTTAAGCTGGAGTCTCACTCTGTCGCCCAGGCTGGAGTGCAGTGGCATGCTCACGGCCACTGCAGCCTTAACCTGCTGGACTCAGGCAATTCTTCCAACTTAGCCTTCCAAGTAGCTGGAATTGCAGGCATGCGCCACCATGCCCAGCTAATTTTTTTATTTATTGTAGAGATGAGGTCTTGTCAAGTTGCTCAGGCTGGTCTTGAACCCGTGGGCTCAGGCAGTCCTCTCACCTTGGCCTCCCAAAGTGCTGGAATTATATGCATGAGCCACCGCACTCGGCCAGTACTGCCTTTTTCTAGACCGTTCTGCCTCGTGAAGTCAGAATGAGTTTTCCTAAATGCAAACCGGAGCATTTCACACAACTCTGTCTTTTCCTCCCACCCTGGGCTCCCCTTGGTTGTTAGAATAAGGGTCCAAACTCCCCCCAGCACAGCACTCAGAGCTCTTCATGATCTGGCCTTTGCTTAGCTCTGGAAGGATATAATAAGTCACTTCTTAGCAAATTAAGCAGTGATATGGAAAAGTGAAGTTTTTTTATATTAAAAAGAATTTTTTTTAAAAAGACAATTTCCAGTATATGCATGGCCGAACTTCAAAGGATCCGGAGAGAACTTTGGAGCTTATGAAAATGTCTTTATAGGCTAAAACTGTTCCTGACATTTGCAGAATCTCTAAAAATCATGCCCTTTTCTTTTGCATGCCTATGGATGCATGTTTGGGCAATTTCTTTTATATGGAAGATGTGATTCATAGGAGAGGTTTGTTGGTAATTTAGAAACTATGACTTCTAATTATGGCAAGTTTCCTGCGCAAGACACATGTTCAATCTTTACCTGTTTCCTAAGAGGTAAGATCATGACAAACCTCCGAGAGTGTTTGTGAAACAACTAATAAAAATATTAGGCTATGTTATAGGATATGAAGCTGGCTTGCAAATAGCAATCTTTCTTTAATGTGCATGATCACTTATGAGTCCTTTGGAACTGTTTTTAATCCCTTAGGTTAGCCCGCATGTAATTTAAGAAAGAATAATCAGATACATGGTGATGATATTTCCTGCTTCTTAGTGTATGTAGTGTGATACATAATGCCAAGAGAAACCATGACATTGAAAAGAAAATCAGCTAATATTTAGCATTTATGAATATAATTTTGTTTTCACAACTCTTTCCAAACCTCAACTAATTAACTTACACACATCTCAGAGAAAGGTGATGATTATCTGTTTTACAGGTGGGAAGAAACTGAAGTTAGTTGTTAAATGCCTTGCCCCAGGCTACAGAGGAGGGGGATGTTTTGTGCCTGGCCTAGAACCTGACATCTAATTCAGCTGTACCACACTCTCTCTGAATAGTGTCTCTGCTTCCCTCAGCAGTTACCTTGATTGTTGATTGAATGCATCGCTGTTAATTGGTCTTCAATGGCTAGAAAGTTGAAGCTAATGTATTTGTGATTCACTTGGTCTTCACAGGGACTTACATCAAGGAAACTTTTTTTTCGTCGGGGGGGGGGGCAACTTTTAGGAAGAACAAAAAGGAGGCTAAGGAAAGATGGAAAAATATGATACACCAGGAAGTGCTTTTGCTCCAGCATTTGGATGAGTGATAACTGATGGCCTGTATGGTTTCTGGTGATGAAAATTAAGCATTTAGTGTTAAATGTTAATTGAGAATGAGCTTGCCCTACCTAGTGCACCAGGATGAATTGTAAGCTTCTAGAGAGCAGAGATGATGGTGTAATTCCTTTGTACCTGCAAATTGAGGATGACAGGTTAGACAGGTTGTTCACAATGCTCTTTGAAAAGGGAATGTCAGAGGTCTTAGATGGCTTGCATTCCTCGATTTGCATAACAGATATAGTCCCCTCAAGTTTATGTAAATGCAGTCATATTTTTTAGAGCACCAGGAACTCCTATCTTCTAAAGGATCCTTGTTTGGAATCCATTTGAAAATGAACTAAACTATTGTGTATAGACAATGGCTTCTGAATTCATCTATTGTGCAGATTTGGCTTTTCAAATAGTGAATTTTTAAAAGCAGAGCCTTTTTGTGAACTTGTCAAAAAATGCAGCAATGCTACTCATACATAATAGAAGGTAGCAGGGCCCGGGAAGAACATGATCTTCAGAAACAAATGTCTTTGGGTTGCAATGTAAATTCTGCCAGTTAGTACCATGTGACCATAGACAAGTTCTCTTTGGTTAGTTTTACAAAAGTTGCAGCACTTTTATACTAAGGATTTTCATTTAACCAAGTCCTGGACAGCTTTAATGCAATTTTAAGGCAGTTCATACAGATCTCTCCCTTTCTTTTAATATTTGCATGGTATTTCATAACATAGATTCACCATAGCTTATTTATGTATTATTTTATTAATGGACCCATTACTTTTTTCATTTCTTTGAAACAAAGGTTCTACAAAGAACATCTTTGTAATATGTGCTTAAATATTCCTATTATATATGTAGGGCAGATTTCTAAAAGTGAGCTGACTAGCTATGCACATATTTAATTTCATAGATCCTGAAGTTATACTCCAAAAGGGCTGCATCATACAAACAGTGTCACATCCTGACACCATCACTTTTACAGGATAGTGTGAGACATTCTCATTTATGTAATCTGTTGGATGACAAAAAAGGAACTCTCTGTTGTTTTTATTTGTATTTATTTAATTGTGGGTGAACTTAATAAACAGATTTTGCATGAGTGTTTAAGCCAAACAATTTTGTTTTGGGCATGCAACTTAATACAACTCTAAGACTGAGAACTTCCTTGATAGTCCTGTTTGGTATAATGGTTTCAGTAATTTGCAGAGTGATTCCAGTCCCAACATTATGGGTTAAAAAACTAAACGGCAAGTGAAAGCTGTTCCCATAGTGTCTTCAACTTTATTAAGACTCCTGATTACTAGACAAGCAGTTTTTGTTCTTGGAACTGAAATTGATGAGGAAGCTTCTAAACAAAACCCTGGAAAAAACTTAATTTCAAGGAACATGAAATTAAGATTTTAGAAGAATGGTTATTTAATGGAAAATAATTTTATGTTCCTGAGCTCTGACTTTCAGCTAGAGAATCAGCTGAGTAGTTGCCATGCCATTTTGATATAGTTGATAGTAGTTCTAGGCTTAGTCACTTTAATTATTGATTTGAACAGACCACAGAAATTTGGCCTGTAGCCTTTTGTAGAAAATGACCCTTCAAATGTGTTACTGTTGGAAAAAGAATCATCGCTGTGCAAATATTAAGTCTGATAACAAATCTGTCATTCATTCTCTAACTTCTCTCTCTCTCTCTCTCTCTCTCTCTCCCTTCCTCCCTCTCCCTCTTCTTCACCCTCTCCCTCTCTCTCCTCCTTCCCTCCCTCCCTCTCCTCCTTCCCCCCTCCCTCCCTCAGTCAAATCCTACTTCAGCCTTATAGTTGTAAGAAGCTTTCATCATTTCCCACCCTATATTAACCAAAAAAAGAGGTGAGAGAGAGCAAAAAGACCAGCGCATAAAAGCAACCTCTTTTTAACTTACAAGTATACAAAAATTGATTGCAATTTTTAAAAATTCAGAGTTTTTGTTGTTGTTAGCTTCTTATGACTGTAGTGACCTCTATCAAACATGGATCGCTATTTGGAAAATTTTGTGACATTGGGATTAAACTGAAATACCAAGAGGTGTAGAGTTTATGTCTAGTGGTAGAACAAAAACATCACTGCAAAGAATCACAGGGAGTGCCTTTTCCTTTAAGGAATTGTAGTACTCCAACTAGCATCTCAAATCTTGTTTTGAAGGAGGGTCTAATCCAAGTTCACCTTCATAACCAGGACAGAAATATTTGGTACATAATGATAAGACTATGAAGCTGGTTCTATCCCATCACTTAGCTCGTTTCAACTAGAGTAATTTGGTGGGAAAGGAATGATGGTGGAGGACAGATATGGGACAAGGGAAAGGAACAGACACAGGACAATGGAAAGGGATAAGAAGCTGGTGAAGGAAAACCAGTGTGCTGCCTGGTGTGGTCTGGCCTTGAAAAATGCTAGTGGATAAGAGGATTTTTAGGAGAAGGGATGGCTAATTTTATGTGTATGCTCTTTGCAAATCTGCAACTTAATCTGTCTTCATTTCACCAAAACTTTAGTAAAATCTGCTTACACACACCCTTTGTGTGAGTGAGCTATTTTTTTCCAAGTTATTATTCTTCTGCTAGAAATCCAGGAAGCATTCTGAGTTGATGGGGTGGACGTGTTATGGAGGAGAGACAGCATGCATGAGCTATCTAGATGACTCATAGACTCAACTGATCATCAGAGGCAGAAGCTGTAAGTTAGCAATGACCCACGAGACTGTAACTATTGATGCCCTCTGGCCATTCCTTTCCCTAATCATTCTACTTCCTGCAGTCATCTCAAAGTTGTAGAAATCTCTGGGCGAGGGTGTGCTGTGGTCTGAACGTATGTGTCCCCTCCAAAATTCATGTCAAAATTTAACCTTCAATGTGGCAGTATTAAGAGGAGGGCTTGAAGAAGGATTAAGTCATGGAGGCAGAGCCCTCATAAATGAGATTAGTGGCTTTCTAAAAGGTCTGGAGGGAAACCAGCTAGGTCCCTTTTGCCTTTCCCTTTTTCCATTTGAAGATGCCCAGAGAGTGCCATTTGTGAGAAACCCTCAACCAGACACCAAATCTGCCAGCACCCTGATCTTGGACTTTTCAACCTCTGGAATTGTGAGAAATAAATTTCTGTTGTTTATAAATTATGCAGTATGTGGTATTTTGTTTTGTTTGTTGCACAAACAGACAGACAGGAGGAAGGAGGAGCAAGGAATTTTCCACAAAGTGTGGATGGTATGCTCAAGGACATTGTATCTAGACTTTGGAGGCCACATTTATGTAGGCAAATATCTGAATTGCACCTTGCAGTTGAGAGGTTCTCCTCACAGAAAAAAGAGCTAACTTTCCTCATTCTGCCTTGTGAAAGCACACACAACTTTAGAGGGTCCATTTGAGAATATCATCAGTTAAGCGAGTAAAAACAATTTGCAAAACAACATTAATTGGAGTAATTCAAGTTTTTATACGAAGATACATTTCCATTTCTCTGGGATGAATGCCCCAAAATGTAAATGTTGACTCATGATAACTTCCAAACTGGCTTTTCACCAAGATGGCAGTGAAGACATAGGAGGAAGCCATCGCTCCTCTCAAAGCCAAAGTCAAAGCAAAGATCAAGAAAGCAGTGTTGATGGATGTCCACAGTCACAGTCACAGTCACAGTCATACACGAAAGATCTGCATGGCACCCACCTTCTGATTGACTGAGACACCAGGGCTCCAGAGGTGGCCCAAGTCTCTGCAGAAGAGTGCTCCCAGGAGGAACGTGCTTGAGCACCATGCCATTATCAGGTTCCCTCTGACTGCTAAGATGGCCATGAAGAAGGGAGAAGACAACACGCTGGTGTTCATTGTGGATGTCATGACCAATAAGCACCAGATCAAACAGGCCGAGAAGAAGCTCTATGACACTAGCATGGCTGAGTTCAGCACCCTGATCAGGCCTGATGGAAAGAAGGAGGTGTAAGCTCTACTGACCCCTGATTATAATGCTTTGGATGTCGCCAACCAAATCGGGATTATCTCAGCTGAACCCAGTGGGATCATTTAATTAATTAATTAATTTATTTATTATTTTTATTTTTGAGTCAGAGTCTCACTCTGTTGCCCAGTCTGGAGTGCAGTGGCATGCTCACGGCCACCGCAGCCTCGACCTGCGGGACTCAGTGATCTTTCTGCCTCAGCCTCTCTAGTAGTTGGAACTACAGGCCTGTGCCACTGTGCATGGCTAATTTTTTTATTTATTGTAGAGATGAGGTCTTGCCATGTTGCCCAGGCTGGTCTTAAACCCCTGGGCTTAGATGATAATTTTAAATATGATTTTCTTTTCACGATTAAAAAAAAGAAAAAGGAAACGGCCACACTGTTTTCCAGTCCCATTTTCTATCCCCGCTAGCAATGTGTGAGTGATCCAGTTTCTCCACATCTCACCAGCATTTGGTGTGTTGCTTCTTCCTATTTGAACCCTTCTGGCAGGTGTGTAGTGATACCTTATTGTGGTTTTAATTTTCATGTTCCAAGTGGATGATGATATTAAACATCTTTTCAGGTGCTTATTTTCAATCTGTATATACTTTTTGTTGAAATCTCTTCATGTCTTTTGCCCATTTTTGAATTGGATTTTTTTCTGTACTGTTGAGTTTTGAGTTAAAAAAAAATTCTAGATGCTAGTCCTTTGTCAGATACACGGTTTGCAAATATTTATTTCCAATCCATAGGTTGTTTTTTCATCCTCTCAATAGAGTCTTTTGCATACCAAAAGTTATTAATTTTGGTGAGGTCCTGTTTATCAGTTTTAAGATCATGCTTTTGTTAAATCTGATAATTTTTTTTTGTCTAGCCTGAGATCCCAAAGATTTTTGCTTATATTTTTCCCTAAGATTTTATAAGTTTAAGTTTTACATTTAAGTTTATAATCCATTTTGAGTTAATTTGGGGGGGGTGAGAAAAGTGAGTTTATGTCTGCAACTAGGTTACAGGGAGATGGGAGGCATCATTACCAAAAACCCACTCAAAGGCAGTACGAATTACTCAGAATTTATACTCCATAGCCCCTCACCTATCCCTAAGGCTAAATTAACAAGGGTATGACTCAAGATCTCCTAATCCTCCTTCATCCACCCCCAAGACTAAATTAACAAGGTCTACAGGCAGTTTTGGCATGACCCAAGATCTCTTAATCATGCTGATGGTTTCTTAAAGGGGGCTGGGAAGTAACAACAATCAAAGAAGCTACCTTAGTACATTTAGATAGACAACTTTGAATCAAGCATGAGAAATGTAAGAAACCCCCGTTTGCAGAGCCTTGGCCTATAACTTTCCCCACTGTCAGTTGTACCCATGATTTCCATCATGGAGTTGCTGGCCCTTTCTGCTTGAACATTTAAATGGCCTCCTCTCTGTTTTCTTGCACTGTGTTCAGTTTTGGCCATAAGCTCAGGGGTTTTAACCATACAGGATACAGCATTTAAACAATATCCAAAACAGTAATCTGCATCTTAAAGCAGTTGTTACTGATTTACCTATACCAGAAAAGATACTTCTTAAGCCAGAGGGAATCCATGAAAATGAATAAGAAAACCAGTCCAAAGTTCCTTCAAAGACCCCTTTTAAGATGGGAGTCTGAGGGTCTAGGGTCTGCTGAAACCAAATGGCTTGCTGTCTACTTTTCTCAATGCTGGTTTCCACCTCGTGCAGATCTGTTAACGTAGGAACAACAAGAAGAATCAATAGTCACACAAATTCCACCTTGTTAGGCTAGAATGTAATTTAAAGCCATTCCACTGTCTAAAACTACCTTAGCCCAGGAATCTAAAGAAGTTTGGAAATTACTCAAAGATTTTGTGTTTTTGTTAGCAATGCTTATAAGTGTTTTAGATAAATTTCTTAGCACATATTGGTGGACCGCAACCCCCACCATGGTAACAAGGTATAAGCAATAAAATACCTGTCTCCATCTAAGAGTCCTGCTGGGTGAGCCCGTGGAAGATGGGTAAACAATTTTAAATAACTAGTTCAATAAGTTGTTTCAGACATATTATGAGCAGACATGGGAACAATCAGCATTTCTAAAAGACATTGTCCGGAATCAGTCTCTTTCCACAAACAACTGAGGGTCCAGGGTATTTTCCATTGTCCACAAATGAATGTATAGCCCTTGGAGGCACACTGCATCCTAGTCCCTAAACTGATGGTCTGGGCAGTCTTCAACATCCAGATGGGGTAAGAGCTGTTCACCAAAGATCCTTCAGTTTGTCCTTCTTTATCTGTGATATAATGTTATGCCAGAGTCAGGTTGGAAAACAAATTTTAGTATATTGGGTAATAAAACCCTTTCTGATGAGTGCTTTTTTTTTTTTTTGAGCTGCAGTGTCACTCCATCACCCAGATTGGAGTGCAGTGGCCGAGCCTCGACCCGCTGGGCTCCGGCGATCCTTCAGCCTCAGCCTTCCGAGTAGCTGGAACTACAGGTGCGCACTACCACGCCCGGCTAATTTTTGATTTTTATTGTAGAGATGAGGTCTCGCCAAGTTGCCCAGGTGGGTCTTGAACCCGCGGGCTCAGGCAATCCACTCACCTCAGCCTCCCAAAGCGCAGGATTATAGGCTGAGCCACCAAGCCCGGCTTCTGATGAGTTTTTATCAGATGAAAGGAAGGACCCTGAGAAACTTAGAATACACTTAGCTAACATTTTGCCTCAGCATAGTCATTTTTGCTTAAACTGATACACTTTGAATCTAGCAAGGTTAGACATAGATAAATTTCCAATAGGCAGGTTTTAGGAAGCATTCAGACATTTTACTGCAAGTCAAGCTGGCAGCCTACCCTGCCCCCTCGGGCAAATCTCCATCAGCTACAGGACAAGGTCCAACCTTTCAATTCATGGTTTAGCATAATAATCTCTAAGAAACTTTCAGATTCCTTGTCAAAGGTGAAAGGTCAAAGATCACCCCTTAACTGGCCAAAGCTATAAAAATGATAATAAGACCACCTTTCTGCTAAGGAGATTGTGAATTGGAAATGTCTGGCATATCTCTTGCAGGAAAAATTCCTCCCCTTCCCTGGGGAGATGACTCTCCTTCTTCTCTTTCTCTCTCTCTCTCTCTAACTTACTTTTTAAATAAACCGTATCTTCTGTTCTAACTTCTGAGCAATTCTTTGCATCTTTCTTGTGGCACTGGATTACACATCAGACACCCACACCCCCAGCAGTCCTCACCTCACATTCTGGAGGCCCCACTAGAAGTGTGACCCTAACATCAGACAGTGATTCCCCAAGTCTTTAGTTAAGAATTTGGGTAAGAAAAAGTAAGGTTTAGTCCTCAATTCCTCCCATTGGCCAAACATCACTCCTCAGAGTGCCCATGTGGGCCAATAAACAGCAGGAGGTCCCACGGCACTAGTAAGGCTCATTCTTGGGTTGCCTATTCCATTTACCTGGCAAGGTGCCATGGAGCTAGGAGGCACATTCCTGGAACTGTCCATTTGCTGACAAGAGTTTCCACATCAGTGATGTTGGATCATGGGGGAAGGACATGGTTTGACATGATTTTGTAGCCAATTGTCTAAGGACGAGAGGGAATCAGGTCTAGAGTTTAGTCTGAAAAAACATCCTGGATCAGATTTATATTACCAGCTATCACAATCTGGGCCCTTGATTTTGTCCTTTTCCTCATCTGGCGTAGCATTTAAAAGAGACGGATAACTCTGAGTTAATTTCATCTCTCAAAATTTAGCCCTGACAATTTCACATGCCCAGCTCTTGTGCAATAGTCCTTGGACCTAGAGAGATTGAATAATTTTAACTTTTGGCCCTGTTTCTCACAAGGACAGTTCATTTGATTGTTACCTTCTCCTGGGCCTGAGGATGAGGCCCTGACTGGTGGGATTTAGCAAGAGTCACTCAGGAGACAAAGCCCTGTAGCCATGAGTATGTCCATTCCCAATCTCTATTTTCTCCCAGTCATTCGCAAGGGACTGTTGGCCATGGTCAGTGGGGATGTACGTGCCTTAGAGAGTCTCCAAGGTGAAGAAGGCTCCTGCAGCCTTTTCCCTCAGAGTCAATCAAAGACAAGAGGCAGAAACTGTGAGAAAAGCAAGTTTATTTCTGCAACGAGGTTAGCAGCATAATTACCAAAAACCTGTTCCTGAATTAATCTTTATAAGGTATAAGGTTAATGCTAATTAATTAATTTTTGCCTATGGATGCCAGATGGTATTTTTTTTCTTTATTTCAGATGATTCTAACGTCACTTGTTGAAAAGATGCCAGTTGTTTTTTGGCAAAGGCACAAAGTTCACACAATGGAGAAAGGATGAGCTTTTCAACACATGATGCTGGAGCAACTGGACATCCATATGCAAAAATATCAACCTCAACCCCTACCTCACACTGTATATAGAAATTTAGCTCAAGTGAACGGTAGATCTAAATGCGAACCCTAAAGCTATAACATTTCTGGAAGAAAACATAGAAAAAAAAATTTTGTAACATTAGGTTTGGCACAGATTTCTTAGATTTGACATCAAATACATGATCCATAAGAGAAGAATATTGGCAAATGGACTTTATTAAACATTTTTGATCTTTGAAACTGTTAAGAATAAAAAGACAAGCCATACACTGGGAAAAAGTATTTTAAAAACTTATATCTAACAAAACAACAACAACAAAAAACTTGTATTGGCTTATGGAAATAACTTCTAAAATTCAATTACAAATACCCAAAAAATTCAATAAGAAATACTTATTCACCAAAGAAGAACGTGAAGTAACAATAAACACATAAAACTGTGGTCAATACCATTTGTCATTAGGGAAATGAAAATTAAAACTATAATGAGATACTACTACACACATATTAGAATGGCTAAAATAAAACAACTATAACAACAGCTGAGAAGATCAAGTGCTGACAAGGATATGGAGCAACCTAAACTTTTACACTGTTGTGTAGAATGCAAATTGGTACAGCCCCTTTGGAAAATATTTAACAGTCTTTTATACAGTTAAACAAACATTTACTATACGATTCAGTGATTCCTCTTCTACACTCAAGGCCTTGAGCGTGTGCTCCTTGGGGTCAGGACTGCAACATCAGACTCTTCGCCTTTGGGGTGCCTAGGAGCTGCCATTGGGTTGATGCCTTTGGGGCAAAGCTGGCTATCACTTGGATGGGCGTTTGCTGGGTAAGAACTGAATGAATGCAAGTACATTGCATAGCTCTTTTTTTTTTTTTGAGTCAGAGTCTCACTCTGTTGCCCAGGCTGGAGTGCAGGGGCACGCTCATGGCCACCGCAGCTTCAACCTCCTGGGCTCAGGTGCTCCTTCCGCCTCAGCCTTCCAAGTAGCTGCAACTACAGGTGCGTGCCACCATGCCTGGTTGATTTCTTTGATTTATTGTAGAAATGAGGTTTCGCCAAGTTGCCCAGGCTGGTCTCGAACCCCTGGGCTCAGACAATCCTCTCACCTTCACCTCCCAAAGTGCTGGGATTAGAGGCGTGAGTCACCGCCCCCAGCAGATTGCATATCTCTTACTTACATAGGCTTATTTCCAAGATAGGAGGGTGCCAGTTCCTTACTTACACAGTCCTCTAATAACTAGTATGACTATATTTGTTCTCAAATCTAGTTCTTGGCCAAGGGTGTTGGGTCATGCTTGTAATCCTAGCTCTTTGGGAGGCTGAGGCAAGAGAATCTGTTGAGGCCAAGAGTTTAGCATCAGCTTGGGTAGCATAGTGAGATCCTGTCTCAAAAAAAAAGAAAAAAAAATCTAGTCATCTTTTGGCCTCCTCTGACATTTCCTTCACAGTTCCTTCATAATTCTCCCTTTTTTTCTCAGGCCCAAGTAGCACATTCTTGAAATTCTTACCATTAGATTGTGCTTGTATGTGTATCAGACATTTTTCCCAGGTTCATATGAAATTTAATTCCCTCTAGGCACCTCCTTGATTGTTCTGGCTACTGTTCTCTCTGACCTCTAACTGGTCCACACCTCACAATTCTCTTTGTTTCTAGGTCATTGCTGCATGTCTTTGCTTCTCTCTCTCCTTCCTTCTCACTGTCCTTCCTCTTTCCCATTGAGACTCTAGGGGTTGTACAGAGAGGTCTGAAGGCAATCCTTATTCAATCTCCCCTCATAGTAAAAATATCTGTAGTGACTCTGCATCCGGTGCCAAATGTCTGTGGCCATATTGCTTATGAATTAAGTTGTCAGGTGTGAAGATTATAAAAGAGAAAGTTATTTGAACTGACTTTGCAGTATCTTTTTATTCATAGGGAGAGGCAGTGCCATATAACACTCTGGATCCCGATTACTTGGATTTGAATCCCTGTTGTGCCATGTTTCAGCTGTGGAACCTTGGGTGAATTGCTGAACTTTGTGACTTGATTTTCACGTCTATAAATAAGGATCTATCTCAAGATGTTACTTTGAGGATTTAACTGGCTTTATAAAAAGCATTTGGGGGAATGCCTGGCACATTGTAAGTGCTACATAAATGCCAGGTCTCCTCGTTGTGAGATGATTTCACCTCTGTAGACCTCGAAGATGATGGCAGAAACAGTCATTAGCTATATGTGTCAAACAGCAGTGGGGATTGAACTAGTTCCCAAAAGAGGATTCTCTGTGACACTGAATGAAAACTGGCTGTCAAGACAGAAGACCTAGGGTACTGAGAAGGTAGATGGGATATCCCCGAAGGACTCAAAAGTTCAGGAAGCTGCCCCACACCCTAGACAGAGCAATTTCATGGATGGCTTTGACCTTGGTGAGGACTGGGAGGATCAGGAGCCGGGAAGGCTGCTTGTTTCTGTCCAGTTCTCTGGGTGTGAGTGTGTGTGTGTATGTGTATGTGAGAGTGTAGAAGTGTGTGAATGTGTGCGACAGTGTGCGTGTGAGTATATGTGAATGTGTGTATACGTGAGTGTAAGAATAAGTGTGTGTATCTATACTGAGTGTGAGAGTGTTAGTGTGTGTGTCGAGTGTCAGAATGTGTGAGTGCATGAGTGTAAGTCTGAGTGTGCTTATGTGCTTATACATGAGTGTGAGAGTGTGTGAGAGTAAGTGAATATGAATGTGTGAGAGTATATGAGTGTGAGTGTGAGAGTCTGAGTGTGCTTATACGTGAGCGTGAGAGTGTGTGTATGTCAGTGCACATGTGAGTACGTGTTTGAAAGTGTGAGAATGTATGAGATATGTGTGTGAGTGTGAAAGATTTGTGAGAGTGAAGAGGTTTGATGAGAGTGGGAGGCAGGAAGGTGGATTCTTCCTTCCCCAACACTCAGTGAACTAAGCAGGGCTACAGTAAAATGATAATGCTGTTAATGTTGGTTCTCAGCTGACTCTTATTTAGACCTGAAAAAAAATTATCTGCTAGGAACAAATATGAGTGAGCCTTATGTTGGCCTTTGAAATGTATATGCCAGATCCTGAGAATCCTATTTTTATCTGTCGTATTTTGCTCTATTCTACCAGGCTAGTGACTCCTACCCCAATTCATCCCAATCTCATCGTCATTTCTGAAGCGAAAAGAGGCAGTAAGGGGATGCTTAAGTGTACACACACTACTGGGACTGGGAGACATTTCTAATTTGATTGGACGTTTTCAGCATGCATCTGTTAAAGGCAGCTGAACATGTTTACATGAACACTCTGTCTCCTTACTGCAGTGCTTTTTGAATCTTTTTCATCTGACCTGAGGATGCCTGTGGACGCCCTCTCACAAAACACAACAAAACCCCCGAGCAGCAGGCAGCAGACTGGAGGAAGGAGTTGGGATCAGCACAGTTCTGTGCCCAGGAGGGATTTAGCTACAGACGAAATGGAGAAATAGGGCCAAAGGAGCCAGGCAGAAAGTGGCCCTCACGCTCACTAGAAGGACAAGGAGGTCATGGTAGAAAGGGTGCCCAGCTCAGGGATTGCAAAAGGGTTCAGGGTATTGATTTCTTTTTCCCAGGCATTTGGATAGTGAAACTTCAAACAATTCTATATACCACATCCTCAAAAATCATAAAATGCTTAGGAAGAAACTTAACAAAAGGCATGTAGGGCCTCTACCTTGAAAACTACAAACCATGGCTGAAAGAAATTAAAGAAGATTTAAATAAATGAAGAGACACACATGTTCACAGGTCATGAGTCTGATATTATTCAGATGTAAATTTTCCCTAAATTGATCTATACAGTCAATGTAACCCCATCAAAGTTCCAGCACACTTATTTTGGGGGGTAAGAATTAATATGCTGATTATTTAAAAAAAAATATGTATATATATATAAATAAAATAGATTCTTGAATAGCCAAAACAATCTTGAAAAGGAAGTATTTTGTATAACATAAATATTGACCCCTAAACTGCAGTTATTTAATAACAAACTCTTTTGGGGAAAAAGCTAAAATACTGATATGTCCAGGGGGTTTATCTTTTTTATTTTTACTTTCTATGTGTGTTTCACTGGTGGTTAATTCTGAAAATGAATGCAGTTGAAACTGCGTTTGGTTCCTGGTTGCCCTCCTTCTCTTCCTAATTCAAAAGTCAGAAAGGACACGGGTGGGAGGGAGTCAACAAAACAGATGCTTTCCCTGCTGCTTCTGTTAGTTTCTAAGCATAAGGTCAAAAATTTAGTTCTAGTACACACAACTCTCTGAATTTACTAACAAAATCTCTGTAAATCTCCAAAGGTGGTTTATATTTATAACTGCTTCCTAATGTTTTCCCTCCTCTGGTTCTCTCTGTATACATGCTAACCATAGGGTTTAGAAAACTGGGGCTGTTTAGAGAATGTTAGAGAATATTGGATTAAAGCCAGGATGTATTAAACTTCTAAATGTAAATACGTCCTAACATCCTTTGGTGAGTGGGAGTGCAGCGAGCATTTATATTTACCATTGGTTCCCATAAATTCACATTAGCTGGGCTGCAAAGTTAATCTGGACACGAAACTTGAATGGAGCTCCTTGCCTATGTGCAGTCTGTGAGTGGATGTGAATGGTGATGACAGCTGCTAGAATAACAAAATTGAGGAGAGGAAAAGGGATAGCAGAGCTCTCATCCTGAGCGCAATTGTAGCTAATTGGAGGACCAGTATCCATATCCAGGCAGCTTGTTCTGGGCTCAAATGGCAGACAGATGCTCTAAAGCCCTTGAGCTCAGGTATCTTATAATTGTAGATCCAGCCAAGGACAATCTGATTTGTAGTCCACATTTCGACCTCTCTATTAGTAGCGAGGTACTGGGGGTTGTTCCCACTTTGCCTCCTCTCTCAGATTGTTTCCATCCCACTCCCAAGTGTTTGTCAATTTCCAGAACTACCTCCATATTTTACTCATAGTCCTCCAGAGATGGAAATCCAGAAAGGATGATAGGAAAGAAACCAGACTAGGGAAGGGAAGACAGACTTATTGTAAAGGTCACTGTGAAGCTGACCTATAGGCTATGTGGGGCAGAAAATGCAAAAACTTCACTTGAGAGGTACATAGCTCTGGGAAGACCACACCTGCCTCTCCTATGCAAATGTTTAAATGGGGAAGGTAAAGTTAAAATGAACAGTGAGGGCAAGTTTGAAGGGAAAGAGGGTCATCAGAGCAAAGCACAACGTGTACTTGGGAAGCACGGAGATGGCTTTTGGTGACTGCTGAGAAGATTTAAAAACTAATTGTGTATTTCGAGCATCAAAACATTTCTGTTACTCAATGTCCAAATTGCCTCTCAGGTAATCAGCAGGCCCCCGTTAGTGCCTCCACCAATATGTGGGTCCTTGGGTACTAATCTTTAAAAAGAAGGCTCATCCTGATGGTTAGGGTCATGGGGTAGCATCCATTGCTCTTACCACACCATGGGCACTAAGGCACTCTGCACACAACCAGTACACAACATCAGGCACTACTTTTGACCTCTGCAGAAGCCTTTATTTAGGTTAGAGTTACACGGACCCAAACATTGGCTTTCTTTAAACCAGGCTTTGAAACCCAGGTTGTGGTTTTCAAAAGAAGTATTTGTAAAATTTGCCTTCTCCAGCGTCAGTTCTACCAGGTGTCAGGCCTGCATGGGGGTCCAGGGCAGGTGGGCGGTTGGGCCGGGGTCCCTAGTGTAGCAGCACTTAGCATGTGAGTGAGGCCACGGAAACCCTGGCCTCATTGCATCTTACGTCACAGGGGTGGTTTTCAGGGATTCTTTGGGGCAGTGGATTGAAATCTTGCCACGGTCAAGAAATTGCCCAAAAGCTTCCGTGTGGTATATGCTTCTCTCTCTCTCTGTCTTATTTTTAAAAATAAAAACCCAGAAAGACGCATCAGATTTGTGTAAATGAGAGTACACCAGAGGATGGCCAGTTTTGCCTTATAATCTTATGAAGAAAAATTTGTGACCCTACATATATATACACACACTTATATATATCTCGAACCAGCAACGGGACTTTGTTTATATTGCAAATAAATATTATTTTTTCTTCTTTAAAAATAAATATTTGTAAACTTGTAAGAGAGAACACACATCTTTCATCACACATCTTACTGATCTTACACCTCCAGATCTGCACTGTCCAGTACAGTAGCCACTGGTGGCCATTGCACACTCAAGCCATGGCTGGTCCAAACTTAGGTGTGCTGTAATTATAAAATATACACTCAATTTGAGTGATGTGGTGTAAACAATTTTAAAATTGCCTGTGTGTTTCCTTATATTTCTATGGACAGCACTGTTCTAAATTTTTAATAGAAATGTATAAAATAAAAGCTGAACAAGAGGCCAGGTTTGTTTACAGATACTCACGAATTCAAGATATTTCTCTCATTTAAACAATTAAATATTTATTCAAACCAATCAGGTGACTAATACAATGCAAACTGTGAAGGTGCCTTCAATTTGTTTTTTACTTTTACTTTTTTTTTTATTTTAAAGATGTGGGATACAATTCAGGGTTAGGTATACAAATGTTCATTATGCAGGTACCTTTGTTGATAAGGTGTGCCCCCCGAGTCCTCCCTCCCCAGGAGCAGATTCCCATTACTGCCAATCCCGCCTCCCTCTGTACCCGGCAGTTTCCCGATACTGACAATCCTTTTCTGAAAGTATTACAATATTGCTTCAAGGTCTGCTTATGAGTGAGAACATGTGAGACTCAGTTCTTTGTTTCTGTGATACATTGCTCAATATTATAGACTCTAAGTCCATCCAGGTTGCTGTGAAGTTCATAATTTTGTCCTTCTTTATGGCTCCATAATATTTCATCATGTATATGTCCCACATTTTTTTATCCAGTCCTCTTTTGATGGGCAGCACGGTTGGTTCCATGTTCTTGTTATTGTGAACAATGCTGCAATAAACATATGTGTGCAGGTATCTTTTTTGTAGAGTGATTTGATTTCCTCTGGGTATATTCTTAGTAGAGGGATTGCAGGATCATATGGAAGGTCGATTTTTAGATTTTTTTAGGAATCGCCACAATGTTTTCCACAGAGGCTGTTCTAGTTTACACTCAAACCAACAGTGTAGAAGTGTTCCCCTTTTGCGGCATCCTCTCCAGCATGTGTTGTTTTTTGAGTTATTGATGATGGCCATTCTGACTGGAGTTAGGTGATATCCCAGGGTAGTTTTAATTTTCATTTCTTTGATGACTGGTGAGGCTGAGCATTTTTTCACGTATCTGTTGGCTGTTCATATGTCTTCTTTTGAGAAGTGTCTGTTCATACCCTTTGCCCACTTTGTAATGGGGCTGCTTGTTTGTTTGTTTGTTTGTTTGTTTTTGGCATGTTTGAATTCCTTGTAGGTCCTAGATGTTAGGCCTTTGTCAGACATAGAGTTGACAAATATTTTTTTTCCCAATCTGTGGGCTGTCTCCCTGCTCTCTTGAAGGTTTCTTTGGCTTTGCAGAAGTCTGTCAGTTTGATGAGGTCCCAGTTGTCTATCTTATCTCTTATGGCATGGACACTTGGGGTTTTGATCAGGAATTGGTTGCCAGTTCCAATTTTCATAAGGGTGTCTCCTGCATTTTCTAAAGTTCTTATAGTTTGAGGTTTTACGTTTATATCTTTGATTCATTTAGACTTGATTTTTCTGTATGGGGATAGGTAGGGGTCCTGTTTCAATCTTCTGCATGTGGTCAACCAGTTTTCCCAGCACCATTTACTGAATAGGTTCTCCTCTCCCCAGTGGTTGTTATTGGAGGCTTTGTCAAAGATGAGTTGGTTGAGAAATTGAGGTTTTGCTTCTGGAATCTCAGTTCTATTCCAGTGGTCTATATGCCTGTTGTACCAATATCAGGCTGTCTTGATTATTGTAGCTTTATAAAAAAGTTTAAAGTCTAGGAGTGTGATGCCTCCTGCTTTTTTTTTTTTTTTTTTGCTGGGGATTGTTTTGGCTATTTGTGGTCATTTATGTTTCCATATGAATTCCTGTATATTGTCATTTCCAGGACTGAGAAGAATGCTGCTGGTAATTTAATGTGTGATGCAACAAATCTATAGAATGCTTTGGATAGGATGGACATCTTAATATTGTTGATTCTTCAAATCCATGAGCATGGAATATGTTTCCATTTGTTTTTGTCATCTTTGATTTCTTTGAGCAGTGTTTTGTAATTTTCATTGTAAAGGTCTTTCACATCTCTGGTTAGGAAGATGCCAAAGTATTTGATTTTTTTTTTTTGTGGCTGCTGTGAATGAGATTGTGTTTTTTATTTGGATTCTGTTAGTTTATTGTTGATGTATAGAAATGTGACTGTCTTTTGCACATTTATTTTATTTTATTTTTATTTATTATAAAGATCTGGGGTGCAATTCAGGGTTAGGAATACAAACGTTGATTATGCAGGTACCCTTGTTGATGAGGAATGCCCCTACCTCCCCTAGCAGTTTCCTTCAACTGCCAATCCCACCCCCCGGACAGTTTCCCACTGACAGTTTCTTGTAGTATTATAATTGTTCAAGGTCTGTTTATGAGTGAGAACATACGATACGCTGTTCTTTGTTTCTGTGATAGATCACTGAGTATGATTGACTCTAAATCCATCCAAGTTGCTGCAAAGTCCATATGTTTGTCTTTTTTTTTTTGAGTTGGAGTCTCACTCTGTTGCCCAGACTGGAGTGCAGTGGCTGCTCCGGGCCACCGCAGCCTTGACCTGCTGGGCTCCAGCGATTCTTCCGCTCAGCCTTCCAAGTAATTGGAACTACAGGCGTGCGCTACCACACCCGGCTAATTTTTTAATTTATTGTAGAGATGAGGTCTCGCCAAGTTCCCCAGGCAGGTCTCGAACCCACAGGCTCAGGCAATCCACTCACCTCAGCCTCCCAAAGCGCGGGATTACAGGCTGAGCCACCGAGTCTGGCTTGTTTGTCCTTCTTTATGGCTGCATAATATTGCATTGTGTATATGTACCACATTTTTTTATCCAGCCCAGCTTCGATGGGCAACATGGTTGGTTCCATGTTTTTGTTACTGTGAATAGAGTTGCAACAAACATACATGTGCAGATATCTTTTTTTGTAGAATGATTTTGAGTTCCTCTAGGTATAT
>CAUYQG010111030.1:0-11269 GCA_963574415.1 Tarsius wallacei | reverse complement strand
AAGCCAGGATCGGTGGCTCAGCCTGTAATCCCGCACTTTGGGAGGTTGAGGTGAGTGGATTGCCTGAGCCCGCGGGTTCGAGACCCGCCTGGGCAACTTGGCGAGACCTCATCTCTACAATAAATCAAAAAATTAGCCAGGTGTGGTAGCGCGCGCCTGTAGTTCCAACTACTTGGAAGGCTGAGCGGAAGGGGCCCAGCAGGTCGAGGCTGTGGTGGCCGGGAGCGGCCACTGCATTCCAGTCTGGGCAATAGAGTGATACTCCAACTAAAAAAAAAAAAAAAAAAAAGATAATAAACACTTAGGCAAAGTTACTCACAGAGATTTAACAACCTCTTTTTGCTTTCTAGTATTAATTGATTACAAATATCAATAAATGAATGTTTAAAACATATGCCCAAATATAAAGTGATGTCAATTTTAAGGAAATGTCTCATTTGTCTAATGATATAATGAAAAAGAAATTGTTTGGGGGGGGGTAGCCTTTAAGAAATGTTCCTAGAACAATTAAAGTATTGTTATACTATTTAACTTATCAATTTGATTATATAAACATAATAAAGTAATATAAAATGTGAGTTAATTACTTTAGAAATATTGCTTTCTTCCACCCCTGTTTAATGAAACAATCTTGTTTATGAGCAATTTTTGAAAGTGTATCACGCTATCAATAATTTTTTATTTAAACAACAACTCTGAATTTCTAAAACATTAGAACATTTTTGTTGTTGTTCATTCATTCTGCAGGTATATAATAACAATCTCCACCTTGTAATAACTCTTGTATTGCATTTTAGGGAGATCTTTAAGATTCATGTTTACAGTGACATCAATTGTGAGATAAAATCCTCAAGCACAAAAACAAAAATCTGTTAAATGTCTTTGCCTCTTCTTTTAACTATTCTATAAGTCATCCCCTAAAAAACATCTAAAACTAGAATTGATTTGCGGGTATTTTCAAGCTAATATATCTTTTCTGCAGATAATAGAGAGCAACTTGTATTACAAGATTTACAGAGACTTGGAAATAAGGCAATCCTCTATTTTCTCAGGGAGAATTATGGGGAGAGAAAAACACAATGCTATATTTGGTACATATAGCAATATATTTCTGCATCTTTACACAGCCATAAAATACCAAATGCATCGATCTTATGATTGTTGAAATGTGCACTTGCTTTATTTAATTTTCTTTTCCCAAATGCTACAACTGCTTTGTTAGGTAGAGAAAAAGCCTGTGTGTGTGTGTGTGTGTGTGTGTGTGTGTGTGTGTGCATGTGTGTGTGTGTGTGTGTGTGTGTGTGTTTAGTATAACAGGTTTCTTATTTTGATATTACATTTCTTCTAATTCCTTTGTGGTTCTAAACATCAGTAGCAGTAAAATAACAAAACTACCAAAGAATAAAGAAACCCCTTCCTGAATGACAATCTAGCATGTCTATTCCCTCTCGTGTCAGTGGTTCAGTTGCTATGTGATATCTTGTTGAAGGGATCCTTGGAAAGTGATGTCTATCAAATACAAGAGTTTGAAAACAAAAGCATTTTTTAAAAATTTCATATCACAGTTTTCCATACACCATATTTTTATCTTCATTTGCCTGTCTAACTCTACCCAATTTCAGGGCTTATCTTGAGCAAACAAACATGGCAAGTTGTGCCAGAGCCTCGGTGCAGAAGCTAAGCTTGGGATAGAAAGACTAGAGTAACGCGTGCCTGTTGTGTGAGTGAAGACAGATCATGGGAGCACAAGAGAGAAGGACTGGACTGTCTGTGTCGCTGAGTATACTCACACCTGCAGGTGGCGGCCACTGCTGAAGGCTTCATCTGTTGCCCACAGGTTATGTTGCCAGTGGTTCTTAGTCTTAGGTACGCAGTAAAATCACCCAGGGAGCTTTTCAAACAGAATCTTTCAGACGGTGCAGTATCAGAATATTTTAATTATATTTTAAATTATTTATAAAATGCAGCTGAGGTTGAGATACTTTGAGTTAAGCAAGTTAATTCTTATGAAGGTTCTGAAGCCCTGGGCTTGAATTTCTGTACTAAATGGGTTATTGAGCAGAGAGGAAGCAAAGAAGGCAAGGAAGGAGAGAAGGAAGGAAGGACAAGTTACTAAGAAAAACAGAACAAGTGCCAGTCACCGCCATTACCACCACCATTATGAGCCCCAAGAGGCATTCTGCATAGCCTTTTATGCTATCCGGAAACGCAAGTCTCCAAGGGTCCTGGCTGTGAACCCTGAGTGTAATATCAAAACTCAAGACGGCAGACCACAATTCCTATTAAGCTTGAAAAAGCCCTGTTTACTTGGAATTTTTAGCTGAAAAAATGCATGCTGCAAGTGGGCTAAAGGTGATGATCAGCTAAAGGAGAATTAAGGTGGCCTCCCTTTCCTAAGAGTCTCCATCACGAGGTTAAAATGTGAATATTCAGGAATTTCTTCGAGGGGAGATAAATGTCCAGTGGGGGAATTGGCTAGGGTGAAACTAATCCTGTCATATTTTTCATTTAGATCAAATAAAGGGCCATTGCTTTGCTAGACTCTGGTGTGGCCATGTGCTCTTTGAGCTATGGCTGTCGCCATGCTTCCTGGCTTTGGCCCCCTCCCCCACCTCGGGGAGGTGAATCTTCTCTCTCCCTTCTCTTTCTCTCTCTTATTTCCTTTTACATAAACTATATTTTAAAATGAAGACGAAAGCAGCAAATCAATCCTGTCCTACTTTTTAGTATGTTTAATGTGATCAGTTCCTTTCGCAATTGATCAGTGGAAAAATTGAGATCCAACACTCAAGGACAGTTGTCCACAGGTAATGAAGCAGTTTGAATACAGTCGCAGCCTTTGCCTCAATTTTAACTGGAATGTTCCTAAGAGCAAAGGTATCTGGGCACCAGTAATGTTAAGTGTCACCCAGGCAGCCTCTGTCATGGATCTTGGCAGCTTTTTGTTAAAGAACAGCAACCTCTTTTAAAATGGTTGAAGACATACATAGAATAAGACGGAGGGTACGTTATGATCAGCAGTGTCCAAGAGAACATTCCATGGTGACGAGCATGCTCTATATCTGGGCTGAATAGCTCAGCTGCCACACAGGGATATTTACATTGAAGTTAACTACAATTAAATAAATCAAAACTTTACAGTTAGTTTCTCAGTCACCATGGCCACGTTTCAAGTGCTGGATGGCCCCTTAGTGGTTACTATTTTGGAAAGCACAGTTTTAGGTGTGAATTCACTCTTTAGATGAATAAGAGACCTTGTCCAATTCCAGCCTCGACTAGTAGAATGCCTACTTTCTAACCAAGAAAGTCCTAGGCCATCGTCAAAACATGCATCACATATTAAATAAATGAAAATTTGCTATTTACACTGTACAGCTTTGAGGAGGACATTGTGACACAGGAAACAGGGAGTTAGGCCTAGCTTTTAATCCTGCCTCTGACACCAACAAGCGGAGCAATACAAGGTGCCTGTCCATACCCCCGCTACTGGGGGTTGGATCAAAATTGCATTTTTCACCAGCTCCCTCTTGGCTTGTGCACACCCCCAAATCCAAAATCCTTAACCTACTCCAAAGTAGAAATTCAATGACAATTACACTTCATTTCTATACAACTTATGTAAGAAGTCTTTTTCTAAAATACTTAAGAATCTGCAAAAACTAAACAGCCCCTAAAAATCAAGAGGAAAATTTGTAGGTCCTCATGGGTCAGAGAGACCCAGAACAGATGTAGCCAAAGGGCCGTTCACTTGCTACAGCCCTCTTCTCTTTCTTCTTTCATGAGTCTTCCCTCATCTGATATAAATAGTAGGTAAGCGTTTGGAATAGAGTGAGCATAAGGAGACAGAGAGTAGGGAGCAGAGGTCGTTGAAACACCACAGAAATGCTGTGTGGTGTTTGGTGATAGAAATAAAAAAAAAATCAATTAGATCATAGTGTCTGTTTCTCTGCAGGTATAGAGAAAAAACAATTGAAGCAGCACAATCTGATCACTTAATGCTCAGGAAAGGACACTTCAATTCCTTCCTATTATTGACAAAAATACTTTGGACAAACATCTCCAGGAGACCAGAGTGTACACATTCAACAAATACATCTCTGTATGCTCGGATGTATTTTTCTATAGACATGTAAAATATTTGACTTTTTCGTGATTGCTATTTAGTATCTTTACTTTTTAAAATTATTTTTTAAGAGTCTCATGCTCTACCGATTGACCTAGCTGGGAACTTAAAATTGTTTTTTAATAATCCTCGAACACTTCCTTTAAAAAATAGCAGTTAAAATCTGTTAAGAGCATAGCTCCAAATCACCGCTGTTAATTAACCAACTATTCTGCTGATAATTTTACATATATACCGAGGACAATGGAAGAGGAAGAACATGAGTAAGGTGTCCTAAAACAAGGCATGATAAAGAGAAGAAAAATGAGATGAACACAAAATGGAGGAACCAGCCCTCCTGACTCTATGCCAGTCAATGCCACCTGACTGTCTGTTTCCACAACTGGTATCAATCACCTTGACAGGCTTTAAAATATTACAGATTAACTAAGGAATGCAGGTCTCAAAGTCAGCCAGTATCCCCTTTCTTTTTGTTTTCTTTAAAAAAGTCAGCTATTAGACATGCATACAATAAAGATGTAAAGTTAATGATGATAGCATACAATGGGTTGCGCAATACTCTACAATTATTAAATAACTTTCAACATGTTTACCTTTTCTCCTTGGAGTCTCAACAATCCTGTAAGTAGACATCCAAGAAAACTAGAATTATATTTTGGAGAGTGGGCCGCTTGTAGTACAGACTTCCCCCAAGCTAGGCAAGTGTCCTAGGACCTTTTCGGCATCATTGTATCAGCTAGTGTTGTTGGTTGCTGTGAGAGGCTGTGTTCAGATTCAGTGAATTTGGGGAGGCAGATTCTTTCAACACATTTGCCCATTTCATGATGGGTGATTTACGAGAACAACAACTCACAACACAATGAGTGTTCAGCAGTTTTTGACCACAAAGGGCACTACCCCACTGCCTCACCCTCCCTATTATTCACTTGACCTTGGCCTGAGTGACTTTCTTTTGTTTCCCTGGATGAAAAAGTCCTCAAAGGGAAATGTTTTTCTGATGTGGAAGAGGTGAAACAAAAAATGGTAGAAGCACTTAAAAGGCATCAAAATCAATGGGTGAGCAGTGGAAAACTTGTGAACAGTGGAATAAGCATCGGAATGAGTGAATTGGAGAGTACTCTGAAGGTGACTGAAGTGTAAACATGTAAGAATAAATACACACACTAAAAAATAAATTCCAGATTTTTTTCATCCCCCTATGCATATGAAGAAACCAAGATTTACAGATTTAAATAACTTGAGGAGTAAATGACAAAACAGAGAAGAGACCTGGGTTTTCTTATGACAAGTCTAATTCACTTCATGCTTGTTGTGAAGAAAAGCGTTTCATTTTGTTGTTGTTCTTCTATGTTTTGTTTGTTTGTTCATTTGCTTTTATTGTTTCACTTTTCCTGTGGTAATTGTAACTTCTGTACTCCAAAGTCACCTTAGCTGACTGATCTCTTCAACCTGCCTTGTCTCATATTTCAACCCTACCACACCACGATAATTTCATACATATTAGCAAATTTTCTAGCAAATGCATGCATATTGAGTATGAATCAGACTCCCAGTAGGGATGACATGGTACACTTGAGTTAAAGATGAATGGACTGACTATTGCAGAGATACAGGCATAATTAAGAAAACTAGCCAAGACGATGCAGCATCCAAGAACTATAGGAAATGGTCCTATTTTTTGGTCTGTAAGAGAAACAGAGGCAGCTAAAATTACAGTTGTGGGAGAAGATTCTTGCTAGATACTGAGACTGGTTGGGAAGGGGGAGATATGTGAAAATATGAAAATATCTAAATCTCTTTTCTCCCATCCTCTGTTCTCCTGTCAATGCCTTTGATGGGCTGAGTCCAAATGAAAATCACAGATCAAGGGATCCTGTGTAGTATAGTCTCCCAAGGCAAAGAGCATGGATCTGTAGGTAAAAAAAAAAAGTAACCGGTGAGCCCACCATGGACAGAGAATTTTACCCACCCAATTTTCAGTAAAGATAATTCCATTGAAAACCTTGAATCATTTTATGCTTATAATTACCTTCAATTGCATTGCTTCATTGGGAAGAAATTGAATGTACATATGTTAAAGTATGTGCTCATAAACTTCTTAAAGAAAGAATTTACCTCCACTTTTGCCAATGACAAAATCATTATTGTAAATTCTTACTAAGCAGGCAGAAAACCTTCAAGTATGAATTGTATAATTAGTGTGTTTATCTCTTTATGTCTGTGTGGTTTGAATCCAACAATTTCAGGACATCCATAAAGATAAAATACACTATAAATTCTATTGCTTACATGGTGTAACAATATGTTAAGTTATAAGTATCAAGATTAGGAACTTTGGCATTTCAAACAACACAGATGTGCCTGAATGCTTTCAGTAAATTTTAATTTTTGGACATTTTGAAATTCAGCATAATTTCCGTATTTGTTATTGTATTTTAGAAAAATTCAGTTTCATTTATTTTACTACTTTTTATGATACTTTCTGCAATGTCTTTATTTACAAATGAAAGCTAAATTTTCTACAAATAAATCAAGTACTGGCACCTTTGTAAAAATGACCTAATTCTTGAATTCAGTCCTCTAAGTTATTGCACATGACTGCATATTAACATATCTTTTACTAAGACCCTACAAAGAGAAAACATTATTTCTACAGCACTGATCATGTTGTATTCTACTTTCTGATACTTAATTCATGTGTTTATCCAATCAGTTAATAAATATTTGCTGACTTTCTACTGTGTGGTGGGCACTTAACTAGGTTGTTTGCAGTTACAGTGGCTCACTGATATTCGAAGAGTTTCATGTCAGAATAGAGCAGCTTGAAAGAAAGCTTGTCCTGATTAAAATCAGATTAAAATTATCTTCTAATTGTCTTCTAATATATTTGTAAGTTAATTTGAATATTAGTAAGACATGCAGAGTCAGCACTTGGTCAGCAATTGTTGTGATGCCCTTAAATCATCTGGGAGTACCACTTTGATGGTCATGGCAGAAGCAGGATGATGGACTAGCTAGAGTCAGGCTGAGTAGGTAATCACTACCATTGTGCTATATGTTTCTCTCTCCCAACATAATCAAATAATGCAAACACCTTGACGCCTTTTGCGATACTTCAGGTGTTCCATTTTGAGGATTAGTAGCTATTAATGTCCCTAATCTGTGAACATCTAAGTATACTTGAAATGTGGAAAGTTTCCAAGTCACTATTTCAGTTCAACCGTGTGACTATAGTATCTACGAAACATTGCTATGTCCAGGAATTATGCTGGGCACTGAGAATACTAAAATAAATAAAACATGAATTCTGGTCTCCAGTAGCAAGTTGTCACAGATCAGCTATATATAGGTGTGGCAGAAGGAATACAAGGTAGGGGAAAGTATCAGGTCAAGCATTCTACAGGTAGGTACCTATAATTCTACTTATTGCACGATAAATTATATTGCAGGAGGCACAAAACAACCAAGTAATTTATAAATATATCCCATCCTTCATGAGCCTAGAAAAACATAATTTGACCTGAAAATATTCATGATGGAAAATGGACTTTTTTTATACAATAAATTTCTTTACTTGTACATGAACTAGTATGTACCATTCGTCAGCTAAGAAGAGGAGCATGTGCCATACTCCTGATTTATTAGTGACATGCTGATATTGTCATTATGTTGAATAGCCTTGTAATCAGGATCAGCACAGAGACCGTGGGAATTTAAGATAGGCTAACATTCTTCAAGTAAATTTCAAAATAACATTATCGTTATAGTTTCTTAGTATTTTAAGAATATCCTAATACTATCAAAAACTACTTGTGTATAATGAGTCAATTTAATCTTATTTATAATTGCACAATTTTGATTTGTATCAATATAATTTATTTTAGATAAGGCATACTTATTAAAGTTTTTCCTCTTTAATTTTCAGTGTTTTTCTTAACAATTGACACCAGAGTTTTAGAGAGTGGTACCTCCTCTGTACAGATGATCTACATTATAGAAATGGAGCTAATTACTTTTGTTTTGTGGCAGATGAAAATTAGCTCTAGAACACTAACAGAAAAGTTATTATACTCAAAATCTTAGAGTCCACTGCATTTCTGTTCTGGTTTTAAAATCCCAGACCAGAGAACTTCATTTGTTCCATTCATGCTTTGTGTTACAACCAGGAGTATGTGTACATCAAGCCAGGCAAAATGACAATTTATATCTTCTGTATTCAATGAAAGGCCCAATAAATAGGCTTAATGTGTAGAATCAATGTAGGGTATTTTCTCTTGATAGTCTAAATCTTTATGAAAATAATTTTGACATGAACTACAAAATGAATATGAATCCTCTGTTTCAAACAATATTACAGGGGTTTATAGTCTCAAAGGGTTCTTTTACATGTAAACTTGGGGATATTGTTTCAAGTCCATGAAAATATAAACAAAACCAAAGGCAAAAACACACACAGTCACTTGTGAATAGCATTACTAATGTGGAAGCTATTAAATTCTGAATTTATTGTGGGTAAAATGTTAACGATTATAATCCACTTTTTAATTTATTTACTTGATTTCCTTAAATGACTTGGAAATTTTAGGTTTTCTATATTTATAAGTACTGCATGTTTTTCCTTCCCTTCTTCGAGAAACATTTATCTACTGTTCATGCAAAATGCTACAATTTAGAAAGACCTTTTCCTGAATCAGTATTTTACAATGTTGTTTTCTATTGTGTGAACATGAAAAGTTAAAAGTGAGTATAGGTGTTTTCATTTCCTAATTTGTTGTTTCTTAAGCCCCAGCAGGCTCTTGTGAGTGATTCTTGGAAACAGCAGTAAAGGAGCATTTGGAAGCTCCGGTCAAATGTAGGAGGCAGCCTTATTTGAGTCCCCAGGTGTGAGTGTCTGTAAGAATTAAGTCTCCTGGTTTTACACCTATTTATATCAGACTAGTGTGTGGACTGAAGTGCTAAGGGAAAATGCTGGGAGTTGCCTTGCATACTTTTTATTATGAGTTTTTGCCTTTGGAAAGATGGGTGACATTTTAAAAAGAATGGCAGAAGTCAGGACTTTCAAAGCCCATCAGAAACATAGGAGGGGAGAATCCCCCCAAAATGGAGTTATCTTTTGCAGGGCACACTCCTTGTAGTATAGGCCCCCCACTAAGTAGGTGTTCTAGGAGCCCATCGGCATCCATGTACCAGCCAGCATTGTTATGAAAGGCTGCGTTCAGCTTCAATGAATTTTTATTTTTTGGAGATTCTTTCAACACGCTTGCCTATTTCATGATGGGTGATTTACGAGTGCACCTGCCCACACCGCACAAGTGTTCAGCAAAAATAGCATGACCCCCATGCTCCACCCACCCTATTCACTGGATCTCGCCCCAAGAGACTTGTTATTTCCCTGGATGAAAAAAGTCCTCAGAGGGAAACGTTTTGCTGATGTGAAAGAGGTAAAGCAGAAAACGGCACTAAAAGGCATCAAAATTGACAAGTTCACAAACTGTTTTAAGCAGTGGGAAAAGCGTCTCAATAGGTGTATCGCATCAAACGAAGAGTACTTTGAAGATGACTGAAGTTAAACATGTGAGAAAAAATACACAATTTTTTATAAATAAATTCTTTTTTTGCGGGGTCCCCCACATAGCGCATCTTTCTTTTAATGGTGAAAATGACATGCACTGAGATTGGACTGTTTCTGAAATGTGAATTTTGATTAAAATTCACTATTGGTAATGGTATTTTCCTATAGAGGAGATGATTGGTTATTAGTCACTTATTTATTTCTCTGCAACTTACAGTCCCGTCATATGAACTTCTGCAAACATTGTAGACGAGTTAGTTGGTGGAACTGTAGGTTACACTTGAATGTCAGTTTCCCCATAGATTTGTGTGTGATCTTGAACCAACCTTGACTGATGCCATAAACCCATCTCAGTTCTAGCTTATAAACTCTCTTGAGGACAATGAGTTTTGAAGAGCCACCTTATCCTGTGTCCAGGTATGTAGACTGAAAATCTTTTAGATTTTTTTGAGATTTTTGAAACATTCAGTGCTGCCACATGCAACAAAATTAAAAGCAAAACAAATCCTTCGCCTGCCATTAAACGTCTTAAGCATCCTGTGTTAGAACGACAATATTTAGCCCCCAGTTTCTTCGGTGCTACAACTATGTTGAAGGTGACAATGAAATGAAAGTTTCTAATTTGGATGCTTGCTTGATACTCTAAAGACTTTAGGGAAAATGACTGAAGTGAAAGACAAGTTCACTCCCTCTTTTTCCTTTTCTTTACATTTACCTTACTCTTTTACCTTTCTTTTTCTTATTATTCTTCTTATTTTTTTACTAGAGGTCTCTGTTGTGCAGGCTGGAGCGCAGTGGCATGACCATGGCTCACTGAGGCTTCAACCTCCTGGCCTCAGGCGATTCTCCTACCTCAGCCTCCCAAGTAGGGACTACAGGCATACTCCACCATGCCGGGTTAATTTTCTGATTTTTTTTTTTTTAACAAGGTCTTGCTGTGTTGCCTAGGCTGGTCTCAAACTCCAGGACTCAAGCAGTCCTCCCACTGCAGCCTTCCAAAGTGCTGGTGTGACAGGCGTGAGCCACCACTCCGGGTCCTGAGTCTCTTACTATTTATTTTGAGTGTGACCTCTTGTGGTGAGACATTTTCTGAGGTGCTCCCTCCTGCAGAGCTGCCGCTGAATCCGTGGGACAAAGAGAGGCTTAAAGTGAAAGGGGAAGGTCAGAGTTAGTGCCTTGCACTGGCAGCTACTTTAGCTGAAGTGTTACCTCATAGGCATTGATTGGGTATCTAGCAAGTCAAAATGCACACTTCTGTTTTGTTTATCACCCCCCCCACTAAATACTTTTCTACCAGTTCTAGTAGTGTTTTGTTTTATTTTGTTTTGTTTTGTTTTAACTTTTTGGGCGTTTCTCATGAGACCACTCCAATTTACCTACCAATGATTTCGCTTCTGCCTTGCAATAGCCCTAACTCTATTTTTCTTTCCTGCCTTAACACATCAGCCACCATCTTTTAAAATAAGATTGAAAAAAATCAGTATTTGAACAGAGAGGTTTTTTTTTTTTTTAGAAAAAGATATGTTTATTTAAAAGTAAGTTAGAAAGAGAAAAGGGAGAAAGAAGATTCACCT
>CAUYQG010111029.1:0-15948 GCA_963574415.1 Tarsius wallacei | reverse complement strand
TGAGTTGGAGTCTCACTCTGTCGCCCAGACTGGAGTGCACTGGCCGCTGCCGGCCACCGCAGCCTCGACTTGCTGGGCTCCGGCGATCCTTCCGCCTCAGCCTTCCGAGTAGCCGGAATTACAGGCCTGCGCTACCATGCCCGGCTGAATTTTTGATTTTATTGTAGAGAGGAGGTCTCGCCAAGTTGCCCAGGCGAGTCTCGAACCCGCGGGCTCAGGCAATCCACTCACCTCAGCCTTCCAAAGCGCAGGATTACAGGCTGAGCCACCGAGCCTGGCTAGATCATACTTCTTAATACTATCATTGGGTACTAGGTTTGAACATATGAATTTGGGTGGGGGTGGGGGACACAGGCATTAAGACCATAGCATACTTGGACACTTTTCTGTATCAGAATAAAAATCATGGATTTTTACATTTTATAGCTTCATTTCCTCCAGGAGATGCCTGTGCATGTGACTTGAGGGTCCAAACGAATTCATAGCTGGGAGGTTTGAACTGCTTAAGATATGTTCTATGCATGGCCAAACTGACCAGATTTACACAGAAGTTTAAAATCTTTTTTACCTGAAAACAGGTACGTGGCTCCGTGTTTCTGTGTCAATATGTGAAACAGGGAAAACTACATCACTATGGAGAAATTTGGCATTAATTGGTTTGAATGAATGATCTAAAAATTTGAAAATTCTACTTTTCACAACAGTCTTGTGTTTGACATCCTACTTAAGCTGGGAAATATTGTTGATCAAAGGTAAGTTTTCCACAGAACATTTTTTTTTACAAAGTCCTGTCACAGATTGTAAAGAAAGATGACATGTGTAGAGATCAGAAGGCATGAGACATCTCTTAGGGAGGAAAAGGTAATGTGGTTGGTTTGCCACCAACCCCCAAACTGTGGCATCCCTTTGAACGGCGGATGCTTGCTGTTTTTATTTCCAGATTCTCTCAAGTCTGCACATCAGAATGACTTTTGAAATCTGGATCAGCAAAATAAACCTAAAGTGACGCTAGGCAGAGGCAGAGTTAAAAAACATTCTAACACCTAAGAAATGACTTATCCGGCAGTAAGTGGATTTGACAAAACAAATTTATAATGAAAATACCAAACAACAACCTGAATACATGTGTGTGTGTGTGTGTGTGTGTGTCAAAATGTTTATAATTTTTCTTTGGATTGTGGTGACTATGACTATTTTTGACCTATTTTTATTATTTTTCAAAGTTTCTCTCACTAGTATTTCTTAATTCAAAATACTGTTTAAAAATTAAAACTGTTTATAGATATGTTGCAAGTGTAAAAATAGTATAAAAACATCCTTATATCTTTTGCATTGGTTCATTTATCATTAATGTTTACCCCATTTGCTGTGTCATTTGTGTTCTTTGTGAACTCTCCTCCCCTTCCCACACTGTTTAATTGTTTTTAAATGTGTAAAATCAACTTTATTTTACGTACACATCATACATATCCTAATAGCAGATAATCTTTTCTTGATTCTTTCCATTAAGATTTACAGATAAGGCCAGGCTCCATGGCTCAGTCTGTAATCCCAGCACTTTGGGAGGCCGAGGCAAGTGGATTGCCTGAGCCCGCGGATTTGAGACCCACCCAGGCAACTTGGTGAGACCTCGTCTCTACAATAAAATAAAAAATAGCCAGATGTGGTAGCTCATGCCTGTAGTTCCAGCTACTTGGAAGGATCGCCAGAGCCCAGCAGGTCCAGGCTGCAGTGGCTGGGAGCGTACCACTGCACTCCAGTCTGGGCGACAGAATGGGACTCCTACTCAAAAAACAAAAACAAAAACATTTACAGATATATAAAGGGGTTGACACCAGTGCTCCTATAAATTTGCTAGTTTTGCCTAGTTTAAAGAAGGCTTTAATGGAAGGCTTTATGTACAAAAAAATCTCTCTAAATGTTGACCTTAGACAGTAATGGCCATGAAAAATTGTATCCCTGCAAAAAAATTGCTAACCTAAGTTATGCTAATCCATGCACACCTATTGTCAATATCAGTATTAAAAACACACAAAATAGTGTTACGTTCTTTCTGGTATATCATGATATGATATTGAAGACTTTCTTTTCAGTGTTTTATGAGCCTCTATTTAAGAAACATTATTTAAAATGGAATAGAATGTGATTTCCAATTAGATCAGTGTAAACAAAGAAAAGACATGACATTTTAAAGATAGGGTACTGTCTGTTTTATCCCCAGTGAGTGGAGAAGGAGAGAGAGAAAGAGAGAGGACAGAGACGAGACAGAGTTCTGCATAATCCATTCCTGCTGAAGATAATTTACTACTAAGATTCTGCTTTCCTCCCCTCCTTCACCACGTTTTATTATGGTCATAGGTATAAGTCCTGTTTCCATGATATGACTGGGAAATCCTTAATGAGAAAATGTCATTGCCCTTCTCCCCCTTAACCAGTTTTCACATATGATAAGTAGTTAATAAACGTCACGGTAGTTGATTCTGCCAGATTGTCGTGTCTCATCGTGACTAAAGCCTGCTACGTGGTTTTCTTTCCACCCATCCGTCCCTCTTTGGCTGTTTTTCTCACATTGCCACTAAAGATATCGTTCTAAAAATCTTAGACATCCGTGCCTCTCTTTTGCTCTGCTTACTTTACAGAGTCCCCACTCACTAGAAGTAGGTCACCTTGTTTTTACGGATCTGGGAGCAGAGGAGAACATTGGTTGTGAGGTTTTCAAGTGGGAATACCTCTCTGGTTAAAAGTTAAAGATGTTAAGTTACTTTCACAACGTTTATATTATACATTTATTAAATATTAACCAAACCTTCACTGTGTACTCCCCAGTGTTGGATTGTTACAATCAAACTTAAGTAATATACAGTGGCCAGATTGCCACACATTTGAAAAAGTAAATAATGGATTCATTATTGATTAATACTATGTTAAGAAATAAAACATAAACCATGTATGTCAGTCTTTGGCCCCAAACCTTTAAACAAATAGTTTCTCAAACCATTTTGATTTTCCATCTATTTCTTTGGATAATGCCAACAATCTTCATTCTGCAGAATTAATTATAATTTATAATTATACACATTACAATTTATAAGTATACGCATTATGTGTTTATTCTTCATTGACATTTTAAAGACCACTATGCCTTTTGTTGATAGTTTTACATTTGTAGTTATACAGCTACTAGTTGTTATATATAGACAAATTTTGCCTGAGAATAATTGCTACATATTATGAAATAGTCTTCTCTTAGTGCCCATTAGTATTTACATTCTCATGTAAAGAATAATTATTTTATGCCGGGCGCAGTGGTTCACACCTATAATCCCAGCACTTTGGGAGGCTGAGGTGAGAGAATTGCCTGAGCCCACAGATTCAAGATCAGCCTGGGCAACTTGGCGAGACCTCGTCTCTACAATAAATCAAAAAATTAGTTGGGTGTAGTGGTGCATGTCTAAAGTTCCAGCTACTTGGAAGGCTGAGGTGGAGGGATGGCCTGAGACCAGCAAGTTGAGGCTGGGTGGCCGTGAGTATGCCACTGCACTCCAGCCTGGGTGACAGAGTGAGACTCTGACGCAAAAATAAAAAATAAAAAAAGAAGATGCTGTATGCAGAGATGGGCTGGAGAAAAAGTGAAGGATCCTTTGTAATTTCTTAGCAACTTTTCATCTTTCTACCCACTTAAGCCCTGAGCAATCTTGTAAATTATAGTAAGAAAAGGCACATTTTCTCATCTGCTAACTGCTGCCAAGTTGGAGTAGAACATTCTAGGAAATAAACAACAATCTCAAGACCATACACGATGTTACTAATTTAAACTCATCCTGTGTTCAGACCTGCTGTTGCCACGAAATGCAGGTCTATCACAGGCTGCCATGTGTAGAGTAGGCACTAGCGGTGGGACACTGGACCCAATAATTCTTTTTTTTTTCTTTGAGTTGGAATCTCACCCAGGCTGGGGTATAGTGGCACACTGATGGCTACCCCAGTGTCGACCTGCTGGGCTCCGGCGATCCTTCCGTCTCAGCCTTCCAAGTAGCAAGAACTACAGGCAGGTGCTTCCACACCCAGCTAATTTTTTTATTTTTATTTTTATTGTAGAGATGAGGTCTCACCATGTTGCCCCGGCGGGTCTCGAACCCGTGGGCTCAGACAATCCTCTGACCTTGCCCTCCCAAAATGCTGGGATTATACCTTAGCCACTGAGCCCGGATAGACCCAATAATTCTTATACTGGGTGGGGTGTTAAAGAGGGTGGAGATGGAGGTATAAGGCGGTGCAAGAATAAATTCTCATGGCATATAGATCATAGCAATATAGACAAAATGACAACCTAAAGGAATAGAGACCAAGGTGAGCATACTAACAGTGCTACACATTTAAGAAAAGCATATATTTAGGCAAGAAAGTCAGCAAAGCCGCACTTTCTTTGATGAGAGATTATTCAAAGTAACAAAACTCATCCGATCTTTGAAGTCACTTTTGAACCAAGACTTTTCACATGAAGTTTTCAGGAACCGCAAAAAGAAGTAATAGGTGCCGATGTTTTCCATGTATTTTCATCCACATCCTTTTGAAACGCATCCTTTTTAAAAAGAAAATAAGCTGGGCTCGGTGGCTCAGCCTATAATCCCTAGCTTGGGGATGCTGAGCTGAGTGGATTGCCTGAGCCCGTGAGTTCGAGACCCACCTGGGCAACTTGGAGAGACCTCATCTCTACAATAAATCAAAAACTAGCCGGGCGTGGTAGCACGCGCCTGTAGTTCCAGCCACTTGGAAGGCTGAGGCGGAAGGATCGCCGGAGCCCAGCAGGCCGAGGCTGCGGTGGCCGGGAGCGGCCACTGCACTCCAGTCTGGGCGACAGATTGAGACTCCAACTCAAAAAAAATAAAGGAAAAGAAAAAGAAAATAATTATTATGTGGTGACAATTTTACTTCTGGTGCCTGGCACAGAGTAGGATCTCAAACACTGAATGAAAGGAAGAATGAATGAGTTACAGAATCTCCAAGACAACAGATGAGGTGAAATGCCAGTCAGCTGAGTCAGAGGGGTTTACTGTCAAAGCATTTACATTTAGAAAGTGAAAAAAGGTATAAGTGGTGTAAAATTATTGGCAATAGTAATAATATTTACAATAATAAAAAATGTGTATTTGACCTTTCCATGTGCTTTTGCTCTTAGGTTTAAATCAATATACTTTTCCTAATAAAACCCATGAAGCCATCTGTCTTACAGCTGCCACTTAGGTAACTTCGGGGAAGCTCTTGTCATGCTAAAGCATCTCTTTGCTTAAGCTACTTCTTCATTCAAGGACACATTCCCCTTGACTTGCCAAAAACTCCAGTTACTTTGTTTTTCTTCTGCCTCTTTGACTATTGCATCTCCACCTTTCACTCCCTCCTTTTCCCTTCCACCTAAAGATGAATCTCCCTATAATTCTGTCCTTTTTCCCACTGGAGTCTCACTAAAGGGCTTCATTTGTTAGGATCTCATGTGCTCCACATCTGTTCTCTGGTTCCAGCCTTTCTCCTGAGCTCTATTTCTATATCCAGCTGTGTACATGACATCTTAATTTGAATGATTTCTAAGTATCAGAAAAGTTTTTTAACTAAAATATCCTAAGGATATTTTTCTGTCAAGTTTACCCTTCTTTTTGTTTTTGCGCATTTGTTTGTTTTAGCTAAAAACAAAACTACATTTTGTAATCTAGCCATGGAATCCAGAAAACCGAGAGTGTTATCCACTTTCCTCTTCAGTTAATCTTGAAATTCTAGGAATCCAGTTCCCTTTGCAACTCTAGACGTGGTCCTCCCATCTTCATGACCACTGGTTTATTCAGACCCCTGTTTTTTGCCTGGATATTTACAATAACTTCCTAACTGGTTGTTCTACCCCCACGCCCATCAACTTCTTCCCTCTATATTCCATCTTCTTGGCAAGTCCTCCTTTCCAAATTGCAAATCAGATGTTATTTACTAGTAAAAATCTGTCTTCAGGATAACAATTAAAATTCCTAGGATGTCATCAGATCATTTCAGTAGGTCCCTACCTACCTTTCCTATTTCATATCCTCCTTTTCTACCTTTTTTTCATTGTTCTACCATAAGTAACTATTCACCATTCTCTAGGTGTATAGTCACTGTTTAATCCACATGCTACCCCTCATAGTAGCTCCTGTATCTGCATTTCCTTCCTTTCTTTTCTGCATAACACATTTATATTCAACCTTAGAGATCTTATTTTTTGGAATCTTCCCTAATTCCCCCACTACTCAACCACTATTCCTTCTACGCTACCATTGTACTTTATGCATATTAATGCTAGGCATATTATTCTGTTTCAAATGTCTGTCTCTCCAAATGTGAACACCATGTGGACAGAGATCAAGTCTTGTTCATACTTTTCATCTGCACTGCTGGTACATAGACATCAAAGAAGTGTTTGCCGAATGGATGATTAAATGAATATGTTAACTGTTTGATCATAATGGCTATTTAATTTATCCATCCTAATTTTTTTCTCAGCTTTTAGGATGTGTTGCCATTTGCCTTATAAACTTTGTAACAGAAGATACCCCCTGCCTTCACAAAATTCTACTATATTCCCAAGGGCATTCATTATCTTCCTGATTGAGTTAACCCTTTTTTGGATTCTGTTTTCCAGTGTTTCACAAAGAACATGTCATTTAAATTATTATCAACAGCCATGCCTCACAATCCAGAGTTCAGAAGACAACATGACATCCTCATTAAGCAAAAAGAATATTTTTCAGGCCACGCTATGTGCTATGTTCCTTGAAGAGCAATTAACATATCACACATTATTCCTGTGAGACACAAACTGTTTTTCTCCCATCTTAATTTGCCTACTTAAAAATAGACAGAGGAAGATAGATGAGTTTGCGCTCAAGGTGTAAGCATTTCCCTTGTGGCCAATGAACAAATTTCCTTTTCATATTTGCAGAATATTGATACAATTACTCCTTCATCAGACATGAAATTTGAGTGTATAACTAGCCTGTGGAAATCACCTACTAATTTATTAGGTTGATAACAGCAATTAAGTCACAGTTGCTTCTTAGAAATGTAATTGACTTTCCATTTAAAATGGATAACTTAACATTCCAAACCACAGGCATAGAGTATAACTAATTTCTTGAATAAGGAGTTTCTTTCCCTTAGTATTTACCTTTTAAAAAAAGTCAAACCATTGATAATCCAATAAGTAATTATCCAATTGCAAGATTATTTGATTTGTGACATTTCTTTTTATTTGTTTGCATTTGTTTTTTTGGATGCTTATCTTTTGGCTATCTTGGGGTATAATGAGAGAGAGAGAGATTTAGACAGGAATGTAACATATCAGTAAGCCATGGTTTTGTTCTATCTGCTTAAATGTGTAAAAATCATTCTTAGCTTGCAGACTATATAAAACCAGCAGCAGAGGCTGGGCTCTGTGGTTCAGCCTGTAATCCCAGTACTTTGGGAGGCCTAGGCGAGTGGATTGCCTGAGTCCGCAGGTTCAAGACCAGCCCAGGCAACTTGGCAAGACCTCATCTCTACAATAAATCAAAAATTAGCTGGGCGTGGTAGCGCTCACCCGTAGTTCCAACTACTTGGAAGGCTGAGGCGGATCACTGGAGCCCAGCAGGTCAACAATGGGGTGTCCGTGAGTGTGCCACTGTCCTCTAGCCTGGGCACCAGAGTGAGACTCAAAACAAAACAACAAAAACAAAACAAAAAAACAAAACCGGCAACAGGCCTAATTTGGCCCACAGGCCATTGTTGCTGAACCTTGTTTAATCACACTTTCAGATGAGACTTTCAGATTTTCAGGGAATTTTGTGTGTAATTACACACTGCTATGTGTAATGATATTTGCCTCTCCACATATAATACAGTCTATACTCATATGCACAGAATTACAAAATACTTTTCCCCTTAGCTAACAATGAATGAAAAAATGTATCCTGATGAATGAAAAAATGTATCCTGATGTTTTCCATAAATCAGGATCAAAGATTTTTCTAGTGGAGATTCACCCGCCAGAGGAGTTGGTTGCCTCAGCTAGTCTCCCTCATACTGAAAGCAGAACTGAGCCAGGCTTGGTGGCTCAGCCTGTAATCCCGTGCTTTGGGAGGCTGAGATGAGTGGATTGCCTGAGTCCACGGGTTCGAGACCTGCCTGGGCAACTTGGTGAGACATCATCTCTACAATAAATAAAAAAATTAGCCGGGTGTGGTAGCGCGTGCCTGTAGTTCCAGCTGCTTGGAAGGCTGAGGTGGAAGGATCAACGGAGCCCAGCAGGTCGAGGCTGCGGTGGCTGGGAACAGCCACTGCACTCCAGTCTGGGCGACAGAGTGAGACTCCAACTCAAAAAAAAAAAAAGGAAGCAGAACTTACATTTGTCATTATGATATATTATAGGTCCCTACCCTAATAAATCTGAATTTGAAATTCACTGAACCCCATGAAATCCCAGCGTAAACCAAACTGTGCTTAACTAACTAAAGAGCTATCCACATGCGTTCATCTGTAAATACTAGGTTCAGCTTGATGCCCTATTGTGCTCCAGAAGCCTTTTAATAAAAGTTGAAAAAAGGCTTGCTCACAAATCCTAAGTCAACTAGTCAGCAAATATTTATCAACTACTTATATGTGAAACCTTCTGCTGGTTGCAATAGAAGATAACATAGTGTAAATAAAGTGTCCTAATTGGTGATCTCTCTCTCACACACCACACACACATGTGCACACAGGTACCCTACTAAAAAGGTGCAGTGATGTCAACAAGAGCTAAATGGGGAATCTGGATGATACGTGGCAGGCAGCTGAATAACAAGCCTTAAGACGGAGAGCCTTGTACATAAGATAGTTGAAGATGATCTTCCCTAAGTGTAGTCAACATGTGCTTCAGAGAAGCAACAGGGAGAAAGAGACTGAAATAGTCAAGAGAAGAATCAATAATACAGTTACACATGAAGCATACTGGGGTGGGTTGACCATTTTGGTAGGGACCATGCGTTCATGAGATCCTGGGAGATGAAGTTTGAAAGGCAGAGGTAGGTGTCAGATTGCAGAGAATCTTCAAGCCCAGGGATCTTAAACATGAAGTGAATTGATGTGGGATTCTATTTCTTCAGACTATGGTTGTTGAAAATGATTTCCCAATTCTGAGGGTTGGATGAAAAATGTAACTCATTGCTTTGTTTTATTGTGAATTTTGGCATATCTCACAAATGGAATATGATAGAAATGAAATTGGAGAACTACCATATAAGCTTCCAGCATCTGTAGATTGTCAGGACATAGGTGAAACCTTAATATGAACCATGGGGAAGCCACTGAATGTTTGGGGCCAGTGAGCTATTATGGTTAAGCAGAATTTTAATAATTGTCTGTTAGAGAATAATAAGTTGCAAAGAAAAGGCTAAATTAGAATCTTGCTGAAGTAATTGTGATGTGACAATGACCTAAATAAGGGGTAGAATATGAAGTGACAATGGGAATACAAAGTAGTACATTAAAAAGAGCTATTTCAAGTGATTGGATTGTTAATATATATTATTGACAGTGGGCCATGTGGTGTTCTAGGCTCTTTACATGTGTTATTTAATGTTTTTAACAGCCCCATACTATAGGTACTGCTAAGATTCCTGTTCCTCAAATGAAGAAACTGAAGCACTCAGTTTTTAAGCAACCTACTCAGCTAGAAAAAATTACAGCTAGAAAGAATTGGAGTCAAGTTTATCATGAAAACTATCTATCTTAATCCATTTGTGCTGCTAAAATGAATACCATAGACTAGGTAGTTTATTAAAAAAATAGACATTTATTTTCTCACAGTTCTAGAGGCTGAGAAGTCCAAGATCAAGGCATCAGCAGGTTTGGTTGTCTGGTGAGGGCTGTTCTCTGATTCTTTTTTTTTTTTTCTTTTTTTTTTGAATTGGAATCTTACTCTGTCACCCAGACTGGAGTGAAGTGGCACGCTTCCAGCCACTGCAGCCTCAACCAGCTGGGCTCAAGTGATCCTTCTGCCTCAGCCTTCCAAGTAGCTGAAACTACAGGCGTGCGCTACCACACCCAGTTAATTTGGATTTATTGTAGAGACCAGGTCTCGCCAAGTTTCCTGGGTGGGTCTTGAACAATCCACTCACCTCGGTCTCTCAAAGTGCTGGGATTACACACTGAGCCACCGAGCCTGGACTACTCTCTGATCTAAGACGGTGCCTTGTTGATCCTCTAGAGGAAAGGAACACTGTGTCCTCACATGGCAGAAATTGGAAAGATAAGCTAGTCAAGTGCTATGTGAAGCCTCTTTTATAAGAGCCATATCTCATTCAAGAGGCGGGGAGCCCTCATGGCCTAATCATTTCTTAAAGGTTCCACCTGTTAGTATTAGCACAGTGGCAACACCTGAATTTTGGAGGAGACACACTAAAACCATAGCACCGCCCAACTCTTAACAACCCTTAACATTTTACATCCTGCTCTTGGATTATACTGATGCTTGGTCTTTCAAAAAAAGTACACAAGAGAACAAAACAAGTGCATGAGCTTTGGAGTTAGAAAGACTCCACACGCTGAGGTGAGTGGATTGCCTGAGGCCGTGGGTTCGAGACCCGCCTGGGCAAGCAAGACCTCATCTCTACAATAAAATCAAAAAATTAGCCGGGCATGGTAGCGCGCGCCTGTAGTTCCAGCTACTTGGAAGGCTGAGGCGGAAGGATCGCCGGAGCCCAGCAGGTCGAGGCTGCGGTGGCTGGGAACGGCCACTGCACTCCAGTCTGGGCAACAGAGTGAGACTCCAACTCAAAAATAATAATAATAATAATAATAATAATAAAAGATATTTACCAGCCGGGCTCGGTGGCTCAGCCTGTAATCCCAGCACTTTGGGAGGCTGAAGCGAATGAATTGACTGAGCCCGTGGGTTCAAGACCAGTCCAGGCAACTTGACGAGACCTTGTCTCTACAATAAATCAAAAAACTTAGCTGGGCGTGCTAGCACACACCTGTAGTTCCAGCTACTTGGAAGGCTGAGGTGAAAGGATCACTAGAGCCCAGCAGGTTGACACTGGGGTGGCCATGATTGTGCCACTGCACTGCAGTCCGGGCGATGAAGTGAGACTCCAACTCAAAAAAAAAAAGACAACGACCTTGGGCACATGTTCTCAGGACCTTGTGGTACTGTCTTGGCCTTGGCCACTCATATTTGGCTCAGAATAAACTTCTTTAAATATTCTTCAGAGTTTAGCTTTTTCATCAATATAGGTGATGCTGATGCTGCTGTCCAAATACTACTCTTTAAGAACAACTATCACAGAGGAAATTATTCACTGCCAGAACTACGGCAGGATGAAGGATTTGGAGAATTAATACCCCAATTTCCTCTTGATGAAAAAGCCAAACTCTGTAAAATATGTATAGAGATTTGTTCTGAGCCAAATATGTTTAGCCAAGGCCTGAGGCACAATCCTAAGAGGTCCTGAGAATACGTGCCCAAGATGGTTGGGTTGCAGCTTCGTGTTATTACATTTTAAGGTGACAGAAGTTACAGGCAAAGACATAAGTCAATACATGTGAGTTTTACATTGGTTTGGCCCAGAAAGGTGAGATATCTCAAGGAAGGGGGGACTTACAAGTCATACATAGGTGGGTTCAAAGACTTTCTGATTTTCAATTGATTGAAAGAGTTAAGCTATGTCTAAATAATTTGAAATCAGTAGAAATAAATGCTGGAGTTAAGATGGGAGGTATGATAGCACAAGGGTGGGATTGGCAGATGCTGGGCACAGCTGAGGGAGGGAGGGGGGCACATGGCAACACATTGGGTACCTGGTTCACTATCGGGGGAAGAGAGGACCAGCTAGAAGCCCAAACTTCACCTGTATTCAACCTATTTATATAGTAAATCCCCGCTTTTACCCCACAACTCTAAAATAAATAGATTTTTTTTTAAAGGAGAATTAATCAATTCTCCTTTAGTTGTGAAAGCCAAGGTTCTTGTTATGTAGATGAAGCCTCTAAGTAACAGACTTCAGAGAATAGGTGGTAAATGTCTTAAAGGGTATCAGACTCTTTTAGAGAAAGGGATTCTCTACAGATGCAAATTTCTCCAAGAAACGGCTTTGCCTGTTCATTTCAAAATGTGTCAAAGAAACATTTGGGGTAAGACATTTTTATTTCCTTTAGGACCTGCTGTCTGTCATGGGATGCTATACCAGAGTCAGGTTGGAATTTGGTATCTTATTGCCACAGAATCGGTTTTGTTAGTCTCATGATCTCTATTTTTGCGTCTATGCTAGCCGGTTGTGCCTAAACTCCACAAGGGAGGGGATATAATGTGGCGCATCTGCCCTCCTTTTTCATCATACCCTGGAATTTAGTGTTTCAGATTTTCCTTGACCTGGAGGGGTCCATTCAGTCATCTAGGGGGCTTAGAATTTTATTTTTGGTTTACACTCTCCTTCCACCAGTGATCTCCTGTTGCTCTCTCCCATGGACCAAACCCAAACAGAAGCCAGGAAACAACGGGTCCTGGGTAATGCAATCTGTAGAGGTCAGCCTTCTGGGACCAGAGCAGGGCCAAAAAGAGTGGAGAGTGGGTGGGATTGGGACAAGCAATATAACCAGAACCACCATAGGCAGAAGGATGCATAGATCAATGGGAAGATGAATAGACAGATGAATTAATGAACAAGTATATGAATAAAAGGATAGAAGAATAACAATGGCTAATAGTCAGTACTTATTACATGCCAGCTTCTAACTAGGAGCTTTACTCAGAGCTTCTCATTTAATCCTATGAAGCAGATCTTGACCAGGCATGGTGGCTCATGCCTGTAATCTTAGCACTTTGAAAGGTGGGGATGAGAGGACTGCCTGAGTCCAGGATTCGAGACCAGCCTGGGCGACTTGGCAAAACCTGGTCTCTACAATAAATAAAAGATTAGCTGTGTGTGATGGTGTGTGCCTGTACTTCCAGCTACTTGGAAGGCTGAGATGGAAGGATTGCCTGAGCCCAGCAGGTCGAGGCTGCAGTGTCTATGAGTGTGCCACTGCGCTCCAGCCTGGGCGACAGAGTGAGACTCTAACTCAGAAAAAAAGAAGCAAATTTTTTACCATTATCATTTTACAAATAAGGACACTAAGACACAGAGACTGGATAATTTCACCTAAGCCACACAAGCAAGTGATGGAATTGGAACCCAACCTAAGCACACTATCTCTGAGTCCTCTGTACGGTGTGCTATGTGCTGTATACTCTGACCCATGGACTGTGGGCAGACAGCGGTGTGGGATGGAGTTAAAATGTACAAGCCCTACAGCAAAAGACACTGGGGTTCAAGTCATGCTCCAGTCCTTACTAGTTGTGTGAACTTGTGCTCTAAGCCTCTATTTCTTATCTGTAAAACAGGGGTGATAATGTGAAATGAATAAAAACTACTTTATAGCATTGCTGGGAAAGTTAAGCAAGATAATAGCGGTAAAGTCCTTGATATAGAGCCTAGCACATAGTAAACAACCGGAAATACTATTACTACTACTGTTATTAATGAATGGAGAGAAAGATAAGTCAGAAACTTAGAGGGAAACATTCTCCCTATCCTCATCCAAAAGAAGGTTCAGGGCTTGAGTGGGGGTGATTGAATGGGTGCCCGTATTGAATTTCTCTTTTGAAGCCATCTCCTCTAGTCTTTCTCATAAGGATGGGGAAATCACTTGTCCCCTCCCCCATCTGTCGATTCCTTGAAATTTTGAAATGTGTCTAAATATGAGCTGGCCAGCCCCTCTCCTTAGAAATCCCCTCTTGGTTCCCAGGATTGAGAGAAGGGGGAAGACAAAGGGAGCTATTTCGGGCCAGGCTTGCTCCAGCTGTTCCTCTGACCCAGGTGTTAGGCATAGGAAGATGGTAAACAGAGAAAGGACAGTGCTTGCTGAGCCTGGAGGTTTAGTCCCAGAGGCCTAAGATGTGGGATGGGGGTCCTGGGCCTCCTCCCAAGGAACCTTGCCTTTCAGTTCTGCTTGTCCCAAAGGAGGTACTGGTTCTCAGATGGTGACTGGGCTGGCATCATGATGATCTGCGAGGCCACCCCAGGCTCTCATGGCAATCCTAAGGGCACCACCAGCCTCCCCAGAAAGAAGAGAAGCACCAGTGAGGATGAGGGATAAGCCTAGGGAAGGGGGCACAACCCCTCACTCTGGCCCCCAACCCTGACTATCTCTTCTAAGTCCAGCCCCGTGGTAGACGATACAAATGCTACCAACGAGATGACAGTGAAAACCCTCTCTCTTGAGTAACAGTGCACACTGCCCTTTTCTTGGCCAGACTGCAGACTGCTTGGGTTCCCAGAGCTGGAGCCAAGGAAAGCAGAAGAGAGGGAAGCCACTGAGGGGGGTAAGAGGAAGGGCAGGGTCAGGTTCTGACAGAAAGAGGGGGGTAAAGGGGATCCACAGAGTGGGACATGAGGGGAATTTCTGGACACAGAAAATGAAAGCTCTGGACCATAAATAGGAGGCAGCCACAGGCTTACACAGGCTCACACGCTCACGCTCCTAGGCTCACACCCCTCACACCACGCAAGGACTCCTGTGCATGTCCCATTGCTCCCCTGCACTCCCAGCTGAGCCTCATAGACTCCTGCATACACCCAGAGACCGCTTGTGCTTACACACTCACTGTGGCCTGCCTGTTTACCCTCCATGGCACCCCGTGTGACCCCACTACTGGCCCTCAGCCTGCTGGTTCTCCGGACTTTCTCTGGTAAGGCTGAGGGGAGGGGTGGGGGTAGGGAAGGTGGGGGTAAGGGAGCTGGGGGTAGGGAAGGTGAGGGCAAGGGAGGTGGGGGAAGGGGAGGTGGGGGTTGGGCAGAGGGTGATGCCTAGATCTCAGACTGTTTGGTACTAGAGGGACACAGTGAGTTCAGGCAAACACGTAGGTCTGCATGTTTTGGTGAGCCTGGAAGTTTCCACGTATATGCCTCTGAGTGTGGGTGTACCTGTGCCCCTGAAAAGATAGTGTGGGTCTTTCTCTTGGGGCCTATGCTACGGCCCTCTTGCAGGTTTACTTTTTGCTGCCTCGGTTTCCCAGACAAGAGAGAACAGTATATATTTGCTTAAGATGGGCGAGTGGGGAGAGTCTGAGGCAGGGCTTAGTCAAATTTTTAGCAATTCATAGGCCCCTAATACCACTCTGTCCCCCAAATCCACCCTTCCCTCAGCATTAACTCTATTAGCTGACCAGCATTAACTCTTTATTAGCTAGATCATGGGGAAGTTCAGACACCCTGGGAGAAAGGATGGGTGATCAGTGCAGCAGAAAGTCATTTGTGGGGCTCAGGGCAGTGGCTATTTGCCAAACAGTTTAGAAGTATGACAATATATTTAGTCAGGCATGATGGCTCACGTCTGTAATCCTAGCACTTTAGGAGGCTGAGAGGAGAGGATTACTTGAGCCTAGGAGTTCGAAACCAGCCTAGGGAACAGAGCAAGACCTCATCGCTACAAAAAAATCAAAAAATTAGCTGAGCATGGTGGTGCACGTCTGTAGTCCCAGCTACTTGGAGGATCACCTGAGCCCAGGAGGTGGAGGATATGGTGAACCATGATCATGCCACTGCACTCCAGACTGGATAACGGAATGAGACTCTGACTAAAAAAAATACATATAGCCGGGCTCGGTGGCTCAGCCTGTAATCCCGTGCCTTTGGGAGGCTGAGGTGAGTGGATTGCCTGAGCCCGTGGGTTCGAGACCCGCCTGGGCAAGCGAGACCTCATCTCTACAATAAATCAAAAAATTAGTCGGGCGTGGTAGCACGCGCCTGTAATTCCAGCTACTTGGAAGGCTGAGGCGGAAGGATCGCCGGAGCCCAGCAGGTCGAGGCTGCGGTGGCCGGGAGCGGCCACTGCACTCCAGTCTGGGCGACAGAGTGAGACTCCAACTCAAAA
>CAUYQG010111026.1:0-22251 GCA_963574415.1 Tarsius wallacei | reverse complement strand
ACGCCCGGCTAATTTTTTTTGATTTATTGTAGAGATGAGGTTTCGCCTGCCCAGGCGGGTCTCGAACCCGCGGGCTCAGGCAATCCACTCACCTCAGCCTCCCAAGGCGCAGGATTACAGGCTGAGCCACCGAGCCCGGCTGATAAAAAGACTCTTTATTAATGATCAACATAACTATAGTTATACGAAAAGGTGAAATGTCATGGGGAGGGGGGCGGGATTGGCAGTAGTGGGAAACTGCCAGGGAAGGGTGGGGCACACCTTATCAACAAGGGTACCTACATAATGAACATTTGTATACCTAACCCTGAATTGTACCCCATATCTTTACAGTAAAAAATTTGGAAATCTTTCTAAAAAGTTAAAAAAAAAACATAATAAAGATTTCTGATATTTAAAAACAAAGGGTCTCTTAATTATCAAATTATCCTTGGTAATAAACAAACTGCTGTTGATATGAAGACCAAAATCTGTGAAACTTACTGGACACTGTAATTAAAATAAAGTATCTTAAAAATAACAAAAACCCACTTTATTAACAAAATAATTCAAAGAATAGTAAAAGATAAAAATATGATTACATAAGAAACAATCACCTAAACCAATACAATCATGATGCTACTTTGGATTCTTCTAATAAGTACATTAAAAAATGAATAAATTTTGTTCATATAGTCATCCTCAAACCAATCTCTCTTGCGTCCTTAGCGATATAACCACTCACTTAAATTTAATGTTTGTTAATATAGTTCCCATGCATATTGTTATAGTTTGCATAATGTAACAGTCTTCATGAATAATCAATATATACCATTTTGCATGGCTAATACCTATTTAAACAGAGAGCTATGGCAAGTGTATCGTATGTAGCATCTTTTAAAAATCATAGCATTATGTTTATGAGATAAATTCATGCTGACAAATCTCAATTATTTTAACTTCTTTAGAGAATTCCATTTGTTTGTGGACATTTCAGATTTGTTCATTTCTTTTTCTTTTAAAAACAACATTTTAGTAATTTTAATCATTGCATGTCTGCATGAGCACGTGTGTATAAGTATACCTATGGTGACTGTCTAGAAATGGAAACCTCTGACCTCGAATTCATGTATCTTCAGAGCTGACTATAATGTTGAAGGATTCTCAGACTAGCGATACAGCACTATTACAAAAGTGTGTGAAAATTTGCCTACCAAATTACCAACTTGGTATTGGCAAACACTTTAATGTTTGCCAATATATGACTTTAAAATAGTACTGCATTAATGTTTTAATTTTTATTTCTCTGGACAGCCAAACATCTTTTAACTGTTCATTGCCCATCGATTCATGACCTCAGCCATGCTTTCTTTTCCCTTTTTTCTATTTGACTTTTAATATTTTAATACATGAGTTTCCAGGTGATCTTAATATAATCTGGATATATTAATCTGGATCTGGTGATCTTAATTTTGTCAGATGTAAGTTCCAAACACTTTCTCTAGTCTATATATTTTTTAATCACGTTCTATGATATCATTTATAGTACAGAATGTTTTCATTTTACTGTCACTATACCTTTCAATCTCAAATTGTATGCATTTTGTCTAGTTTTAAAAATTTATCTATTTTATTTTCTCTCAAAGCTTTACTTGTAGCATATGTCTTCAATTCACCTAAAATCAATTTATTGTACAGTGAAAAAGAAAGACTCACTTGTCTTTTCTAGCATATGAATACAGTAGTCTCAAAGTCACTTAATGAATGATCTGCTTTTCTCTGATAATTCTGAATGAGATCTAGCTCATAAACAGAATTTCAAACATATTTGGGCTGATATCTAGAATCTCTATTTTGTTCTATTAAATAATTTGCCTATTATTGTGCTAATTCCACACTATTATAAGATAGGTGTATATGACTTATTACTAGTATAAGAATCTGCACAATGAACATTTGTATACCTAACCCTGAATTGTACCACACAATTTCAAAATAAAAAATAAAAGAGAAAAAAATAAAGTAAATAAAATAAAAAATATTTTAAAAAAAGAAGAATTCTTACTGACTGCTTTACTTTCTGTCCCATAAAAATTTTATAATTTTCTAGATTATTTTTCTAATCTCTATGCTTGGGTGTTCAGTCATTAATTTTAGTCCTTTACTGTTGTTACTACGAAGAGCAGAAAATTTTCTTACAAATGCTACTTAAGCATAATCCCTCAAATTTTGATGTGGACTATATTTGCATTAAATACTAAGTGCTTTCTAAATTGTATTATGCTGTCATGAAATAATTTAGTAGGCTCTCAGAGTGACTTTAAGCCAGTTTTGTTTATTTGTTTTTATGGATACAAAAAAAGTATCCATAACTATTTTAGTTATCTTCTTAAATAGTTATATCTACATTATTACATTAAGTTAGAGAACATGATCATATATAGTTTTTAAATAAAAGTTAATCTATGGTTTTACAAAATGCTGGTGCATACACTCCATTCAATTTTATGAATATTTATGAATTTTTTTGTTGGTTGCTTTTTGTTGTTGTTGTTTTTGTTATTATAGCATATAAGACTGCTATTACTTTCCTGGTTATGGAGGAAAGAAAAGTCTATCTATGACTCACTTTACAAGTAGAAAATTTCTATAATGTTTTTTCCCTACTGCATCTTTTGAATTTCAGTTGTGCATATTACCAAGTAAAAATAATTCACCTAGAGTCTGTAATAATAATGTATGTTTTCATTTACCTCTGAAGTGGGAGAAATCTCTTGGGTTGTCAATATTTCCAGAGTAAAAATTGAAATGCCAGTTGAACTGTTGGGCTTCACAGGGAAGAAAATGTTATGGGGAATCTGCGTCACATCTAATGACTGATGCAATGTACTTTACTGCCTGTGGGCAGGAATGGCTTAAGTTATATTTAAGTTCAAAATACTCTACAAATTCCTAATGTGTCTGTGGTGTAATATATACAATTAGGAGCTCCTTTTGGTTCACTAAAGAGTAAATGTATTTCTTCTAAAACATATGCAGTTATCAACAACTTCTTGAAGTTTTGGAGAACTTAAAAATGGAGTGCCATATGTAAAATCAATAAATAACAACTCCTCCTCTGACCAAAAAAAAAAAAAAAGAGAGAGAAAAACAAACCAAAACCGCAGTTGATTCTTACTTGACTGAACTTTAATAAAATTCATTTATGAATTTTTATTCTGAGAAGTCAAGAAGATGAAATACTGATGTTTGGTCTAGCTAGAGCTAGAAATGAGGGAAAACAATGAAGTGTATCATTATATAAAAATAGCATCTTTTTCTCAAGTGAAGACATCTAAACACGATAGAAATGATATTGGTACTGAAATAAAATAGATTTGCTCTATCTTTTATTCTGATTCATGTACAAAGAATATCATTACATTCTTACTCATGCACAAAAGAATGTCAACTGGCCAATTCTAAGATCAGATGCTCATGTTCAAACACACATGAAGAAAGGACTAGAGAATTAACTTGTGGACATGAAGAAAAGTAAAGATGAAATGCGTATACATCTCTTAACTGGTATGCACGCACAGTGCCAAGTTTGTCTGCCCAGGTACACCATTCTTTCAGGCAATAAAGATTTTCCAATTTACATCAATTACATCTTACAAAATAAATAGAATTGTGCTTTCATTCTTTACATCTTTTATAGGAAAATCAGCACCAAAACGGTTGATTTTCATCCACCCCTTGCTGCTGTCTTATTTTTGTAAATGTTATTGGCAAAGAAAAAATATTATAGTTTATTTTTTATTTGAGAAAGAATGAATTTGGCATTTTGAGATAATAAAGTAAAGCTTTAAATGAGTTGTGTATCTCATCGAGATTAATCAACCCTTTCGAATATGCATGGCCCAATCAAAGTTCCTCCTTGGTCTAAATAATTTTAATTAAGCAATTCTACCTTCTGTAGCGGTCATTACCAGGAGATAATTGACTGAATCAGTAATGAAGCATTCGGCGAATGCTAAACAAACAGCAAGGTTAATTATCTGGCAGAGATGTCTGTTATGGAAGTGCAGTGTTGGCCTTCCAACTTTCCTAATCCTCTGCAGTGCCTCTTAGTAAATTGTAATAATCCTCATTCAAATATATTGTGCAACTGCAGTTGCTATGCACCATGCAGGGTCAGATCAAGTGATCAAGAACCTTATTTAAATATAATAATGGTAAATTGTGCTTTTAAAATTAGTCTTTTTCTTTGGGGCGGCATGTTTCCTTTCTTTCATTTAATTATTTCTTCAATTTTAAATTTTGGAATAACTTTCTAAATTCTGTGGCTTGGTACCAGCAGAACTGACAACAAAGATATATTTTGCTTGGAGACACAATCCAGAAGGCTTATATAATGCAATATGTGTTTCTACAGCTTATCTGATATTTTTTATATTCACTCGGCTATTGTTTTTTCCTTTCTTCCATCTTGCCAATAAATCTGTTTGACCTTGTCTATCTGATGAATCCAATTGTTTTCAAGAAGCACAGAATTGCATTGTGTAATTAAGTGCATTTTGCATTTAATTTCACTCACCTGATATTATCCCTTAAAAAATAATACTAAGGGTGTAAGTATTTTCTTGTAGCTAAAGAGTATTTTTTAAATTTATATCAAGATAATTTATTTTTAACAGTAGAATGAGATATTAATAAAAATAATCTTAAGATGATTTGTTCTTTGACCTATGAAAACGTCAGAAGTTTTTCTTTTTTTTATCATATTTAATAAGATTCTCAACATAATTTTCTAAATTGTTTTCCTAGGTCACTGAATCCTTATTTTTATATTTTTCTAAATTCTTATAGATTTTCAGACATTTTCATGAGATTCCTATTGCATAAATATATTAAAATCTAACTAGGGAATAATTGACACTTTACTAGAAGTCTTCTAGAAAGGAGTATAAACTTGTTTCTTTTTTCCTTTTCTCTGAATATGAAAGTCAAAGTATGATGTGTAAAACAACAGAAAAATAATGATTAGAAATATATTTGTATGGGTTATATTTGAAATATTATTTTGCTTTAACCATCTATTCTTGTGAGAATAAAAAATGTTAATGCACATTACGCAAAGGGTAAGTCACAATGTGTATTAGTTGTCTACCAATGATACCACTATTATTTTCACTTATTATTCAAGATTCAGTATGTAATGTGAAGACTACAAAGGAACTTTTATATTTCATACATTTTCGGAAATTTTAATCTGATTCAATAGTTAAGTAGAAGATACAAATTATATTAGATCCAGTTGGTTCTGGTCTTGGTAAAATTTAGTGAGTGACCTTCTTGGTTATCTGAAAGCCAAAGCCTACAACTTTGTTCATAAAAATAAAAATGAGGCAAATGACTATGAAGTTGCTGGAATTCCTTTGATAGTCAAGTCAACATGACATAGATAGCAAGTCAACATGCCTCTAATGGGAGGCAAAAATACCTTGGCACTTCACAGCAAAAGTAAATTTAAAATCCATTAGAAAGAGGGTGTAACTGGTTTTTGGAAGTAGAGACAAAGAAAAATTCTTAGAGTTGCAATAGAGTTCTCATGAAATTTAAGTGAGAAGATTTGTTCCCTATTGAATGTGCTTTCTTTCTTAGGAGAGAAAATAATTTTCTGTGGATTCTTTTTGCCACTGGCTCATCCTTATCAATATAATTGAACAAGAAACCTGACTTGGTAAACAATAATAATATCTTCCAAGATTCTGGCTGTTTCCCAGTTTGAATAAAAAAGCAAAATATAGGAAAAATTGGAAGAAAAATGAAAGCATTTTAGGCATGGAATAAGCCTCGAAACTGTAAATTATATTTTAGTTAAATTTATTTAATGTTTTATGTTAGTAAGATAAAAATATTTCTCAAATTTACATTTTTAATTATTTTTTAGTATATATTACAAAAAATTGCTTGTTCTACTTTTTGTGTATACACAGCATCATTAATTGTATTCCATGCTGGGCGTTCTCAGTAGCAAGTCATTAGCAAATGCCTATTTCTTCTTACATAATGATAATTTATCTTAACTATGTTCATTTACACAGCATTTTTTTTCTCAGAAACAGTGGCAATCCCAAATAAATATGAATAAGCTTAAATAAATATATATTTTTGCAAGAAATCTCAACATTTTTACATGCATCAAAATTAAAAATGTTAGCCAAACTGACAGCACACAATAGTACATTTTATATAAAAGTCTATTGTTTGGCTAATTTATAAATTCTTTTAAATACCTGCCTTGTTATTTAAAAATAATTTGAGGCTTTATATTTTCGATTTTGATTTTTTTTTCCAAAAACACAATACTGTCATAAGTTCAACTTGCTATATATTGTTTGTAAAAAATTGTCCCATGAACCTCCTATCAGATTACATATACTGTTCATCTTCCATGAGATTCATGGAATTGTGAGATAAGTTAAAGTAAAATAATTAGAAGAATTTTGAAAAAGTCTGTGATGAACTTACCACCTATATACACACATACATTAACATAAACATTTGAGAATGAGATAATTTTGTAAATATTTTACCTAACAAAGTTTCTCAAATTTAATCATCCAGAAAACTAAGCAGAACTAATTTATTAATAATCAGATCAAATTTATTTTAATTATTTAAAATACTAAGAATTTTTAAAAGAACCAAAACCAATATCAGTAAAGGAATTTTAGCCATAGAAATCAAACTAACAAACTTTGAAGTGCAGAAAATCTCATTTTACACAATAAAACCACGTAGAACACAGGTTTTCATGGTGTCCCATCTGACTAGATCCCTAAGTCCCTCCTGGATCATGTGGTGCTAAGGGAAGTGTCTCGCAGGGATTTTTTACTATGAAGAGTGGTGAGTGAGACTTTCCAGCCGAAAAGAGGGCACGCTATAATTTACTTAGAATAACTTCAGGAAGAATACAAATGTTCAACAATTAGCACTAAAATGAGCAGCTAGGAAAAACAGAGAATAAAGAAACTTTAACACATTGCATCTATTTAGATGGGATTATTTCCAGACACTTGGCATTGGTCAAAGTTGTTTCCCTTTAAAATCACATAAACTCCTTAGAAACCTCCATTTTCTATGGACTTTTTAATGTACTGAAGTCATTGCTTAGCTAAAGAAAATAGGTCTCTGTAAAACAAAGGAAATAAAAGTAAAACTCATCTAATATTTTTGTCCAAATAAACAGCCAATAGAAAACATATAACATTTTTTTTTTTAATTTGCCTTCTTTGGCAACGGAGTTTTCAAGTCAAATACTGGAAATTCATGAAAATGATGGAATAATGGCTAAAATTCTATATCTGTCTTTACTATGTTAATGTGTATTTTTCCTGTGATCCCCAAATCAATTTACCTATGTGAAACTCACACCACAGGCACATTCTCTCTCTCTCTCCTCTCTCTCTCTCTCTTTCTCAAACATACATACACATACACACACACAATCACTGAAAAAGCATTGTTTTCAAATGACTCCATTTTCCTACTGCTCAAAAACAGATACAAAAATACTTGCTTTAATTCCAAGAAATTTGAAGCATCAATAAACCTAGCCGAAGTAAAGTAAATATACCTCTTAACTTCCTATTACCTTTGATGTAATAATTAATATATATTTATTTCTTTTCTAAATACAGAAGCGAAGAATATCTTTTCAAGGAACCTTAAATGCATTATTATACTAAAATAGGTGCAACTTACTTGTCCACATACTCATTTAGTATTTTTGCCATCTTGTAAATATTTGGGATCTCTTTTAGACTGAATGAAGGAAGAGAAACTCAATCAGTTTTCATATTTGATTCCAAAGTTCCATACTAGTCACACTACCTTGCAGAGTTAATTATGTGAAAGGTTTTTTTCACCATGAATTCAATAAAAGAAATAAACAGTTCCTAGAAGAAGTTATTTTTACATACCATAATAAACACAAAGCAAAAAAAAAAAAATTCAAAAGCAAATTGAGCTTCTTACTATTTAAGAAAAAGAAATGTGTCTTCTTGTTGCTTTTTTATTTTTGGATAGTTGTCAAATCTGCCAGGAAATTTTAATATTCTTTACTGTTATTTATTATTCCTCTGCTGTCCAAAAATTATTTTATATTTTCACTTTTTCTACATTATGTGCAGTTCATGCACGATGATAAATTGCACTGTTATTAAAATATTAAATAAAGAATTAATATTTTTCTAAATTAGAGTATAGTGAGCATAACCCATTGATTGGATGTAGTTTTCACCACATTTTGTCTCTGTCTTAGCTAAATTGTCATTATAGACAGTTCCAGTAGTTAATACTGATATAATTTTGGAAAGCATAGGTAAACCAAATCTTTTTAATTCAAAACTATGTGTTACAGTCTTTTTAAATTTATTTTAAAATACCTACTATGTGCCAGTAGCTGGAAATCCAGAAATTACCGAAATAAGTACTATCAACATATTATGTTGCAGAAGGAAAAACTGAAAATTAAGACCAATATTACAAAAAGTAATAAGAAGTGTTTAAACCAGAGTCTGCTTAAGGGTGCTATGGTTGTGTAGAGACGTGGATAGTCCAGTGTGTCAAGTGAGAAGTGAGAAGACACGCAGTTTTCTTACGGAAGAATTTTACCTATACCTGAGGTTAGAGAAAGCAAACGTAATCAGAAGTGTTGTTAAGAGCATTTCTTTTTTTTCTTTTTCTTTTTAAAGTGCATTTCAAGCAACTTGTACTAGATGTGCAATGGCACAAAGATGTGAAATAAAAACTCAGAAGAGCGTATTCTGGGAACTGCATACAGGTTGCTATGACTGGAACATGTTGAAGGGTACAAGGAATTTGGGGGAGTTAAAAATGGAGAGACATAAAGAGGCCAGAACTTTAAAAGTTACAGAAGTGATTCTAAGTTTGTACTTCATTGTAAAGGATGCCACATTATTCTTTAATTCTACCAGCTCAGGGATGTAGCTGCTTTCTGCTGTTGCTTATCTCTGGGTTGGCTTGCTGTTCTTTTTCTTTGGGGGGTTTTTAACATTTCTCACTGCAACTAGATTTCGATTTCATATTTTCTATACAAGACTACTGGTATGGGCTCTCTTTTTACTGATTCAGCCTTGACTAATATAAACTATAAAAATAAATAATTAAGTAAATAAAAACAGTGTCACTCTCATGCATTCCTTTACATGCTTCCTGATGCACAAATGAGGAGCTTTCTGGGGCTGCATGTTCAGTACAGTAGACACCGGCCACATGTAGCTATTGAACACTTAAATATGGTTGATTTGATCTGAGGGGTGCTCAAAGAATAAAATAAGCAGCCGATTTTGAAGACAGTACAAAAAGAAAAGAATGTAATATATCTCACAAATGCTTTTATAATGATTACAAGTTTAAATAATAATATTTTAGAAATGAGTTAAATAAAACACATTATTAAACCTTGCATGATTGTTTTTTTCAATGGGGATACAAGAAAATTTGAATTGTGGCTATCAGATCATTTAAATTTAGAAATAGAGCTTGCATTATATTTCTATTCAACAGAGTTGCACTAAGGTATATGATTAGGTGTCAATTTGGTAAGTCACAAATGTACATGTACTTTCATCATTACTAGAAAATGTCAAGGTTTTTTTTACCATGTTTGTAATAATTTATACTCTCACCAGCAATTCCTAAGTGTTACAATCTGTTCCACATTCTTGCTTACAGTTATTATTTTTACAATTTAAATTTTTAAAAAAATATAGTAATGTGTCAATGCACTTACCAGGTCATTAGTAATTTTGTATACATTTTCATGTTTGTTCATTTATGTTCTATTTTTAACATAACATCTCCTATTAAAAGTCCACATTTCTGCTAGATGTGGCAGTGCGTGCCTATAGTCCCACTACTTGTGAAGCTGACGTGGGAGGATCACTTGATTCAGGATTTGAGATCAGCCTGGGCAACATAGCAAGATCGTGTTTCTAAAAAATATTTTTTTAATTCTATAATTCTAGAAATATTGACAAGTGAATATTTGTAGATCATAGAGCCCTCAAAAGGAGAAATTCTCTATATATTTCTGACTTTGATAAATTTTCCATGTATAAATACCTCACGAATCTCCCAAAACATTAAACACAAATATTGAATCAGCATGAAAATGGGAACAATTAATATTTTATTACCTTTTTTTAGATTTATATCGTTTCAGATTTATATTGGACCAGAACATGTACTCCAGACCAAACAAATATGTTTGAAAATAGATCTGATATTTTTACTTTGTCAAGAAGTATGTTAAACCTCTTATGGGTACAAATATAATAAATAAGTTCCTCTCCATTGCCAAAGCTTTAAAACATAGCTTCAATAGCCGAAGTTCTATTTCACCTGTCTCAGGGCTTTAGAGACGGAGCAGATGTTTGCTGGAGAACTTGTTTGATAGCAAATCTTTGTTTCAAGATGCTGAATCTCTTATGAGGAAAACAAAGCAATTTGGATATATTTACAATTGAAAGAAGTGCTTACAATTTAAAGCTGTCAGCAATTATTCTTCATACCTATCATAAATTTAATTTACTGAAACTCACCTTGTGATCACTTTCAGACTTTTATAATCTCAAATTGAACAGAGCGTTCAAACCAAGGTAGAGTCCATAAAGGAGAGGCAAATTCAGCCACAAATCATTTCTTCAGAAACTTTCATTCAGTCTGCTGCTGCATATAACACTCCTGTTCTTGACAGAAGACACACACGTATAGTTTTTCTTCTTTATGCCGGTCTAGTTGTTAAGCATACAAAAAGCTTAGAAGAAGGGCAGTCATCATGGGAAGTCTAAGGAAACCAGGTTGATTTCAGCATGCTTAATTGATAGGCTACCCAAGAGATAGAGCAAAATGGATACTGTGAAATGTATGTGTGTGCACATGTGAACCACAAGAAAAGTGAGTAAATGTAAATATAAGTGTAAATATTTCACCTATGCCAATTTGAACATTAAGTATTAAAACATTGAGACTTGGTTGTAAACATTATTAATTTTCACTTGTAACTTTTTGAGATGCTACACACAAAATGACAAGATTACCAAAATTATAAATTCTGGATTCTGAGCTTTAAAGGTGAAAAAAGACATCAAAACTAAAAGTGTGTGCTGAAAGTATTATGTTTTCAATATTGTCGATAAAGCATTTGACACTTTTATAAGATGCAAATGGAGCAGTAAAACAGAAGCAACCTGGCTAAATTTAACATTCATTGTCTTGACCCAAAAAAATTACACACACACACACACACACACACACACACACACACACACATTTCTTTACGCTTCTATCAGAAACTCTAAGCAGAGAAAATTAGGTATCAAGAAAAAATCGAATTATTCTTAACTAAAACTTTGATAGAATTTGTAGAAACAACCTATTCTTTTTATCTGCTTCCTCTCTGTTTTGAGCCTGAACAGCCCTTTCAGCATATAACAATAACTATTTGTCACTATCGTAACTTACTTGACTCAAGCCTGTGTCTTACACCAGTCTATGAGTTCTCTAGGGAAGGGAATGTATTAGATTCTCAGGTGACACATGCTACAAGCTCAAAAAATAAAATGACAAAATAAATGAATAAAAGAAGCATCCATTGAAACTCACGTAGTCAGTGATCTATTTCTTCAGATCCAATTTTAAATCTCTGCATGTTACTTTATTTTACTCATATACTGTGTATGAAGTCTTTATTCCTAGTAATGGCATGAATAGAGAACATTTTCACAGGATTTAATCTGTTTACCAGACCTAGGGGACCAGTATTGAGGGTATTACAAATCTTTGGCTTTCAAAATCTGAAAAAATAAAGAAGCAATGAAGTCTTGCAACACAGAAACTTTAAGGAAATGAACATACACTGAAAACCAGTAGGAAATAAAGTGATGATACTATTTGGAGGTATGGTAGGTATGTGGGGATTTGCTGCAATGCATCTCAGACAAAACTATGATTGAGACTACAAACTCTTACCATAGTATTATTCAGTCGCAACGTAATGTCCACCAGTATGACGAGTGTCTACCAGTATGATGACTGACTAATACAGTTCTGATAACATTTTGCATGTGCTTTACTAGAACAATAACAACCCTCATTTATTTTTTATCTTTCCAAAGTTTAGCTGCTAAAGAATGGAAGGAAGTTTCAGATAAGTGAGATGGTAGGAAGAAGAGATAAGGGGAAAAGATATATATTTTAAACCTCTGAATACAAACTATAATTTAGATTTCATTTAAATGATTGTTTCTGCAATTTTGTCTCTGAATTTGCTTGCATACATTTTGATATATTCCGATTGTTCTAAAATATCTAATAAGAAGTTTGCACAATGCTTCTCCTATATTTCATTTTTGGTTTTAGCTTGAAATTTATATAAATTTATATAAAAGTTTAGAAAAGTATTTTTCCATAACTATTGGGTAGATTTACAAATGAAAACTTACAGTAAAATAAAGTCATTTTCTGAAAGTAGTCATTAATTGCTGCTGAAGAGTAAAAACAAGTATGAATCTATCATGCCTTGACAAGCATCATAATCTTTTTAAAGAATGGGACACCTGACTGTGCTTATCTTTCAAAGCAGTATCTCAGAAAATGAGTAAATTGAATGACAATTGGGCCAGCTACTTCGAGCTTTAAAGTTGTTTTCTTTAATACTGAAAATTACTTTTTAACAGATCTTATCTAGAATCACTACTTCCATAAAGTAAATAATTAGAAATGCTAATACTCAGCACATATTTGGTGAAGAAGAGAAATAGTATTAATAAATGTTCCACAAAAGAAAATACCACTGAAAGGGCATAAGATGAAGTCAACATACCCAAAGAGCAGTCATTTTATCATTGCTTAGTTTTGTCATGTTTGTCTAGCAGTTCACTTTAACTTGCCCTCTGATTACTAGCCAAGCACAGAACCAGTTTCTCTGAGGTAGCTATTGATAATTGTCTAAAAATTCTCTCCCCAGCTTGTTTTGTAAACAAGTTAACCTAATTAGCCCCTTGTGACCTTCATGACACAGACCCCATTGACATGACAACAGTCATGTGACTAGCCCATCCATCTGCCTGCTGTCCATCATTTGACATCAGTACCTGTGCTTACCTGCCCCTTCATGATGACATGAAAAAGACCACCACCCAATCACCTCTAAGGACCTGTACCCATCAAGGGAAGGTTACAAGCATTCGACCTCAAGCAGCCATTTGCCACTGCTTTGCTAAACTCTGGTGTATATATATATGGCAGCTATGGCTGCCATGTTTCCTAGTTTGGCCACTTTCCCTACCTTGGGGAGGTGAATCTCCTGTCTCTTTCTCCTTTCACCAAAATATTATCAAACTGATTTAAACTGCAAATTAAAGGAATCATAATCCACAATCAAGTGAGCTTTATTCTTGGGATGCAAGGATAATTAAACATTGCCAAATCAACAAATGTGATATATCATGTTAAGATAATAAAGGATAAAATTCATATGATTATCTTAATACATGTAGAAAAGGCATTTGACAAATTTAACATCCTTTCATCATAAAAATTCTCAACAAATTAGGTATAGAAAAAAATGTACCTCAGCTTTAAAAAAGTCATATATGACAAGCTTACAGTTGACATCATACCCAACAGTACAAAGTGGAAAACTTTTCCTATGAGATCAGGAAAAACAGGCAAGGATGCCCACTCTTGTCGCTTCTATTCAACACAGTCCTGGAAGTCCAAGTCAGAGCAATTAGGCAAGAAAAAGAAATAAAAGGCATCCAAATGGGAAGGAAAGAACTAAGATTGTCTCTGTAGATGACATTCTAAAGATGCTACCTAAGCAGGTCTAATAAACAAATTCAGTACTGCTACAGAATACAAAATCCTTAAAAAGTCAGTTGTGTTTCCATATACTAAAAACAATTATTCTTTTTTTAAAATTTTTAATTGTGAAAATTTGGATTATAATTCAGGGTTAGGTATACAAATGTTCATTATGCAGTTACCCTTGTTGATGAGGTGTGCCCCCTCCCCCCCAGCAGTTTCCCATTACTGTCTATTACTGCCTATCCACCACCTAGCAGTTTCCAACAAGTGGGACTTAAAACTGAAAAGCTGCAAAGTCAAAGAAACCATCAAGGGAGCAAGAAGACAGCCCACTGACTGGGAAAAAATATTTGCCAACTGTATATCTGACAAAGACCTAACATCTAAGATTTACAAGGAACTCAAATGTGCCAAAAAGAAAACAAAACAGCCCCATTATAAAGTGGGCAAAAGATATGAATAGACACTTCTCAAAAGAAAGCATACGGGCAGCCAAAAGATACAAGTAAAAATGCTCAGCCTCACTAGTCATCAAAGAAATGCAAATTCAAACCACACTGAGACAACACCTGACTCGTCAGGATGGTCATCATCAATAACTCAAAAAACAACAGATGATGGAGAGGATGTGGGGAAACATACAAATTATTATTTTGAGAAGTGTCTATTTATATCTTTTGCCCACTTTGTAAAGGACTGTTCATTTTTTTTTTCTTTTTGGTACATTTGCATTCCTTATAGTTCCTAGATGTTAGGCCTTTGTCAGATATACAGTTGGCAAATATTTTTTCCTAGTCTGTGGACTGTCTCCCTACTCTCTTGATGGTTTCTTTGGCTTTGTAGAAGCTTGTCAGTTTTGTGAGATCCCACTGGCCTATCTTATCTCTGAAGATATATGAGCAGCCAAAAGAAACATGATAAAATGCTCAGCCTCACTAGTCATCAAATAAATGCAAATTAAAACCACACTGAGATACCCCCTAAGTCCAGTCGGAATGGCTATCATCAATAACTCAAAAAACAACAGATGCTGGAGAGGATGCAGGGAAAAGGGAACACTTTTACATTCTTGGTGGGAGTGTAAACTAGTACAACCTCTGTGGAAAACAGTTTGGTGATTCCTAAAAGATCTAAAAACCAAGCTTCCATATGATTCCACAATCCCCCTACTGGGAATATACCCAGGGAAACTCAAATCATTCTATGGAAAAGATACATGCACATGCATGCTTATTGCAGCCTTATTAACAATAGCAAAAAACAAGGAACCAACTGTGCTGCCCATTGAAAGAGAACTGGATAAAAAAAGTTATACATATACACTATGGAATATTATGCAGCCATAAAGGACAAAATGATGACCTTCACAGCAACTTGGATGGACTTGGAGTCTATAATACTGAGAGATCTATCGCAGAAACAAAGAACTGAGTACCAAATGTTCTCATTCATAAACAAAACCTGAACAATTATCACAATACTATAAGAAAGGGATTGACAGTAGTGGGAAACCTCATCAACAAGGGTACCTCCATAACAAACATTTGTATACCTAACCCTGAATTATACCCCATATCTTTAAAATAAATAAAGTAAAATAAAATAAAAAATGAACTATTCAAAGAAATTAAGAAAACTATTTCACTGACCATATTCTTTGGCCTGGATAATTTCTGTTGACATTTTTTACAGGATAATTAATCACATCTTTGGTGATTAATTATCTTACTTTTTGTTTGTTCCCTCCTTTATTTTGAAATATTTTTTCTAGATATAGAATTCTAAGTTGGTAGAATTTTTCTTTCAACATTTTAAATGTTACAAGTCAGTCTTTTTATGCAGGTATGTTTTCTTACAAGAAGTAACTTTAATTGTTATACCTGTTCCTCTACAAGTAAGTTGTTTTCTCACTCTAGTTTCCTTCTAGATTTTCTAATTGTCTTTGATTCGAATACAGTTTGTAGATCATATATCTAGGTGTATATACTTTTTGTATGTATCTTTCTTAGTGTACTCTGAGCCTCCTGAATCTATATTTTCATTTATTTATTTATTTTTTTACCATCATCTATAATTATTGCTTTGAATACTTTCTCTGGTCCTTTTTCTTCACCTGCAAGTATTCAAATTATGTGCATGCTTCACCATCTGCTTCACAGATCTGATGGGCTTGTCAGTTTGAGGTTTTATTTTTTTTAATGCTTTTTAAAGAAACTTTGCATATCAGTTTGGAAGTATCTATTGACCTTTATTCAAGCTCGAGTCTTTCTTCAACTGAGTCCAGTCTACCAATGTGTCTGTCCATCAAAAGCGTTCTTCATTTCTATTATAAGACTTGATTTCTATTTCCTTTTGAATCTTTCTTAGAGTCCTATATCTCTTTTTTCATTGCCCAACTGTTCTTGCATGTTTTCTCCTTTATCATTAATTCCATTAAGCATATTAATTGTAATCATTTTAATTTCGTATCTGATAATTTCAACGTCTGTGTCATTGATAATTTTGTGCTGATGTATTTTAAAACTAATCTTTTCTTACCTTTTAGCATGCCTTGCTATTTTTGACAAAGTCCAGAGATGATTTTTTCAGTACAGGAAATGAGGTAAATATGAATTTAATGAGAATGGTTTTGCTAATCTGGCTAGGTGCTGGGCTGTGTAAAATATTTTTTGAGGCTGTAGTTGATGCTAAAAAATATTGCTTGTGTTTTTACTCTGTGTGTGTGCATGACCCATTTCTTGTGGGCTTCCCTGAGAAATGCTATTTAAAGTCTGTGTCTTGTAGCTCTTTTAGCTGAAATTCAGTTATATTGGTGCCTTATAGGTGTGATAAGGTATGGAGAATTTTTCTACTATGATGATTATTTTTTTTCAATTTTTTAGTTTTAACAAAATGCATATAACATAAAAATTTGCCATCATCATAATTTTTAACTGTATGGTTCAGTAGTATTAAGTACATTTATAACTTGTGTAATCATCACCATCATCTAATTTTACAACTGTCTTTTCATTTGGCAAAATTGAAATTCCATATCCATTAAACAATAAATTCTCATTCCCCTTCTCCCCAGCCCCTGGAAACCACTATTTGATTTCTTATTTTTGTACATTTTGACTACTCTATGTACCTTTTATAAGTGGAATCATACAGCATTTGTCTTTTTGTGACTGGCTTATTTCACATAGCTAGTAAGGACTTCAAGCTTCATCAGTGTTGCAGAATGTATCCAAATTTTCTTCCTTTAAAAGGCTGAACAATGTTCCATTATATGTATATACCACATTTTGCTTAACCACTCATCTGTCAATGAATACATGAATTATTTACACATTTTAGCTTCTGTGAATAATACTGCTAGAAATATAGGTATACAAAGATTTTAGAGACTCTGCTTTTGTTTCTACTGGGCTTATACCCAGAAGTGGATTTGCTGGAACATACGGTAATTATATTTTTGTTTAAATTTTTTGAGGAACCAGCATATTGTTTTATACAACAGCCATAGGATTTTACATATTCACCAACAGGGCACAAATGCACAGGTGTTCCAATTACTCCATATCATTGCCAACAATGGCTATTGTCTCTTTTATTTGTCTGTCTGTTAGTTTGTTTTTAATAGTGGTTGGGCTCAGGCAATCCTCTCACCTCAGCCTACCAAAGTGCTGAGATTACAGGCGTGAGCCGCTATGCATGATCTTAAAAGTAGTCATTCTAATGAGTGTGCAGTGGTATTTCGTTGTAGTTTTTATTGGTATTTCCCTAATAAACAGTGATACCAAAAGATTGAATCAGTAACCAAATACTTCCTGACAAAGAAATGCCTGAATCTGATAGTTTCACTGCTGAATCTACTAAACATTTAAAGAACTAAAACATTCCTTCTCAAACTTCCAAAAAATTTAAGATGAGAGCACAATAGTTACTCCGTCTTTCTTTTGGTTATTTGCATACAATGTCTTTTTTTTTTCAGTCTTTCACTTTCCAAATGTTTCTGTCTTTAGATTTAAAGACGTTTCTTTTAGATAACCTATATTAGATCATTTTAAAAATTCTGATCTGCCAAATTCTGTCTTTGGAAAATGTAATCAATGTGTATATATTAATAAGAAGGGAAATATTTTATTTTGCTATTTGTTTTTGATGTGGTTTATAGCTTTTTTGTCCATAATTTCCTGCATTATTGACTACTTTAGTGTTTAGTAACTTTTTTATTAATATCCCGCGCCTTGGGAGACTGAGGTGAGCGGATTGCCTGAGCCCGTGGGTTCGAGACCCGCTTGGGCAAGCAAGACCTCATCTCTACAATAAATCAAAAACTCGCCGGGTGTGGTAGCGTGCGCCTGTAGTTCCAGCTACTTGGAAGGCTGAGGCGGAAGGATCACTGGAGCCCAGCAGGTTGAGGCTGCGGTGGTCGGGAACGGCCACTGCACTCCAGTCTGGGTAACGGAGTGAGACTCCAATTCAAAAAAAAAAAAAAAAAATTTCATTCTTATTTGCTTTTAAATATATTCCATTGATATTTTTACAATGGGAATACACTCTAATTTCAACTTATTTTTATCTATCATTATTATTATTATTTCAATAACTTTAGGGGTACAAATTCTAATTTGAATTTATACCAACTTTTAAAACATACTTAAATTTTGTCCTTTACAGCTTTATCTTCAACCATTTCAACTGTTGATGTTACAAAGCTACATTTATTAGTTATGTGTCGCCGAAACATAAGCTAATAACTCTTTTCAATGCATTAGTATCATAAATTATGTAGACAAAAATATATAGTTACAAACCAAAGTTACAATAATACCAAGCTTTAAATTAATATATATTTTTAAATCTAGTATTTTGAATTATGCAAAAAACAAAAAATAATGTTACAAACCATTGCTACAATAATTGCAACTTTTATAATTGCCCATGTACTTATCTTTGTTAAACTTTTTCTTTCTCTTTATATCTTTGAGTTACTATCTAATGTCTTTTCATTTCACCCTGCAGGACTCTCTTGAGCATATCTTGCAGGCCGATGTAGTAGTAATGAACTCTGTTAACTTTTGTTTTTTGGGGAATGTCACAATATCCCTCTCACTTTTGAAGAGCAGTTTTATCAAATATAGCATTTATAGTTGACAGTTTTTTTGTTTGTTTGTTTTTAGCACTTTAAATATATTAGCCCATGGTCTTTTGGCCTCCAAAGTTTCTGATAAGAAATATGTTAAAAATCTTGAGAATTGCTTGTGTGTAATGATGCTTCTCTGTTGCTACTTTCAAGATTCTCTGTCTTTAGCTTTTGAAGTTTGGTTATTATGTTTATTGGTGTGGGTTAATATGAGCTCTTCTTGTTTTCTTTATTTATAGTTATTGAGACTCTTGAATGTTTATATTTATGTATTTCATCAAATTTGGAAATATTTCAGTCATTATTTCTTCAAGTATTATCTCTGTTCCCTTTTATCTCTCGTGTCTTCACAAGACTCCCACAACACATATATCTATTTGATGTTCTTCCAAAAATCCTTAGGCTCTCCCCACTTTTCTTTAATTTTATTTTTCTGTTCATCAGACTTGACAATTTTCATTGTATTATCATCAAGGTTATTGCTTCTTCTGTTTGCTCAAGTTTACCTATGGATCCCTCTAGTTAATTTTCCCTTTTATTTATAATTTTAATCGCTATTATTTCTCTCTCATTTCTTTTTAGGATTTCTATTTGTTTATAAATATTTCCATTTTGTTCATACATTGTTTCTTGATTTTCTCCACATTTTTCTTTAGTTGTTAGAACAACTTTAGGACAGTTATTTAAGGTCTTTGTCTAGTAAATTTGTCATAAAATCTCTTTCATACATTCAGATTTGTTTTCTTTCAATGAATAGAAAATACTTTTATTTTTATTTTTATGCTTTGTGATTTTGTTGTTTTTGAAAACTAGACATGTTAATTTAATAATATGGTAACTCTTGACACCAGATTTTTCTTCGTCTCCAGAGTTTGCTGTTTTTTGGTTTTTTATTTTTTTGTTTGTTTGGGGTCAAAGTATTCATTTATTTATTTTTGATTTTGATAGGATGTCTCTGTGCCAATTATCAGACTGAGTTGAATATCTAAGGTCTCAGAGTTTTCTGAGCCTGTATCTTTCTTTGGACATGTGCTCTCACTTTTAAAGTGTCCAATATTTGCAGTTGCTCTTGATTGTTCTAGTCTTTAATATCTACCTGCCAAAAAACGTAAAACAAAAAAATGGAAGGGAAAGGAAGGGAACTATCCCCTTAAATTACTTGAAAGTTACTTCAGCAAGAGAAAGAGGGGTTTGTAACAATGGGGACTGTACAACAGTAGCTGCTTGCCTCTATGATCAGAATCTCCATGACCAGAAGCTGCCACCAGGCATTCAAGATGCAAGCAAAGATCCTCAATATCTGGAGGACAGTGTCCTTTTGTCTCTCTGTTTCTTGTAGATCGTGTTCAAGGTACTCTTGGAATATGCACAGTTGCCTGCCATGGGGTTGAGGAATGGGAGGTAGGTAGCTGCTATCTGTCCTAGGAACTAAAAATGACCAAATTAACCCCATTTATTGTCTTAACCTTTCTCTGGAAATTGCAAACTTAAAATCCAGAGTACAAAATAGTTACATCAAACAAATTCTGCCATTTCTTTTGTTGTCTAGATGAGAAGACTGAATATTCTTCCTCTTCCAATTTTTCGGAATCCTTTCCTTAGCCTTTTAGTAAACTGTAAGTGTATTTCTTAACTTCCACCATAAGAGTTAGTTACATCAACTTAGAAATAATAATTTTAAAAAAACTAGTCTTTTTGAAAAGCTTTAGACATCGAGCTGGCTAAAAAACCATGATGCAACAATATGCAATCTCCAGGAGACTAATCTCACCAAAATGGACACTCACAGACTCAAAGTAAGAGAATGAAAAACAAATATTCTGGCGAATGAAACATAAAAAATAAAGCAGGAGTTGTGATCATAATATCAGACAAAATATCCTTTAAGCTATCAAAAACTTAAAAAGATACAGAGAGTCACTATATAATGATAAAAGCTTCAATCCATCAACAACAAATATACATCCTAAACATATTTGCACCTAAATTAGGAGCACCAACATTTATAAAGTAGCAACTAGGTAAACAAAAAAAAAGATGTTGACTCAAACACTGTCATAGCTAGGGACTTAAATACCCCACAAACAACCCTAGGTAGATCATCCAGGTAAAAAATCAACAAGGAGATTTGGAACCTCAAATTGATGCTTGACCAAATGGACTTAGTAGATACCTACAGACTACTCCATCCAACAGCCACAGAATATATATTCTACTCATCACCACATGTAATGTATTCCATAATCGACCACATCTAGGCCATAAGTCAAGCATAAACAAATTTCATAATATTAAAATACTGCTAGGCAATAAAAATAAATATCAACACCAACATAATCCCCCCCAAAACCACAAAGACATGGACACAAAACATTATGATGCTGAAAATCTCCTGGGTCAACATGGAAATCAAGGCAGAAATTAAAAGATTTCTGGAAACAAAGTAAAGACACCTCTTACCAAAACCTCTGAGATGTCATGAAATCAGTACTGAGAAGGGAATTCATTTCTTCATGAATACATCAAGAAAATGGAAAGATCACAAGTCAACAGCCTAACAAATCATCTAAGGAAGCTGGAAAGACAAAACCACCAAATCCCTAACTTTACCAGAAGAATCAAGATCACCAAAGTAAAAGCCCAAATACAGTATACAGAACAAAAAATATCCTAGAAAAGTTGATTCTTTGAAAGGATAAATAGGATTGATGGACCCCTAACTAGATTGACCAAGAAAAAGTGATAAAAGCTCAAATGAACACAATCAGAAATGCAAAAGATCAAAACACAATGGACTCAAAGAAATACAAAAAATTATCAGAGATTGCTATGCACACCAGTATGAAAACGAAGTCAGCTGGGCTCGGTGGCTCAGCCTGTAATTCTGTGCCTTGGGAAGCTGAGGTGAGTGGATTGCCTGAGCCTGCAGGTTCGAGACCCACCTGGGCAACTTGGCGAGACCTCATCTCTACAATAAATCAAAAAATTAGCCGGGCGTGGTAGCACACTCCTGTAGTTCCAGCTACTTGGAAGGCTGAGGCAGAAGGATCACCAGAGCCCAGCAGGTCGAAGCTGCGGTGGCCGGGAGCGGCCACTGCACTCCAGTCTGGGCGACTGAGTGAGACTCCAACTCAAAAAAAAAAAAAAAATCAAAAAATTAGCTGGGCATGGTAGCGTGCACCTGTAGTTCCAGCTACTTGGAAGGCTGAGGTGGAAGGATCGCTGGAGCCCAGCAGGCCGAGGCTGCGGTGGCCAGG